>JAJKFI010000032.1:2699748-2741572 GCA_029204185.1 Lerista edwardsae
ATGCCAGTTTCCACCAGTTCTGGAGTGTGTGGTGTGAAACTGCAACAATATCAAGATTAAATATAAGGAAGGTTGTCCAATTGTCACTGGGATCTGACGATTCAGCGGTGAGCAGATTTTATTGGCTGCGCTCAGTAAGCTCTGAGCTTGTATTGTATACTTGTAATATCTTCACCACGTTTTCTGTCAGGAAGTTTATTGTGGGTATAATCCTCAGATCGGGAAAGTTCCGTATCGGACTCAACAAGTCTGCTCTCATTTCCTGATCAATGAACCCAGGGAATGCATCAGGGCAGTTCAGAAAATGGGAAGTCCATGTGGTCCTTCTGTAAACCCATCTAGCCCCTGAAGACACAAAACATGTTAGTCATACTATAACAAGCTTTCTTTGTGTTGATATATAAACATTTCTTTGTAGCAGATGTGAAAAAAGAGAGCATGTTTTCCTGTCCTATCCACGTCACAAAAGAACTGCGTAGTTCCTGGTTTTTTGTCTTCCAGACAGCAGGGGACAAACTATGGCATATATAGAAAGTGTAAAAGAGAAGATCAATCTATTTGCTTTTGCATTTAACTATGGCAGTATATATTCAGGTTTTTTATATAATATTATAATATAAATTATAAATATGCTAAAACTAAAGTTCACACCTGGATTAAAGTGATATATGTGCAGGACCTCAAACCATGCATCATTTTCTTATACTACAAAACTTAATGGCCACAATCCAACTGTTGTAATTCTAGTACTCACAGTTTGCTGTAAACAATAAGGCTAGCTATTAAAATCCTGGAGCTAAACTGTAGAATTATAGAAGTCTAGAATGGAGTACAGGTAGATAATCCCTTATCTGGACATCTGAAATCCAGACATTTTTGTCCAAGACTTTACAAAAATGTTCTGTGGTGTGAACACTAGAAGGTCTTGTGCTAATTCCCACATACAGGCCATAAGTTTTATTCTCTGTGGTGTGTGTTTTTCATTGTTGAAAAAGAGGCCAGCAGACACCCAAATGGGTAACTAAAAAGAGCAAGAGGAAGCATTTCTTATTATAGTTATGCAATTATTCTGAAATCCAGACAAATTTGAAATCCATACACCTTCCTTCCCAAGCAGTCCAGATAAGGGATATTCAGCCTGTACTGATGAAGAGACAAGCTTGTGGCTTAAAGTGGCTACAATTTCTGTGTCACTGACTTTAGGTAAGCATCTTACAGTATTGGAGCTTACATGCATTTGTGGTATTTAGCAATCTTGTACAAGTTTTTTTTTTTTTTAAAGAAATCCCTATTTGCTGAATGTTGTCGTTTTTCCTAGATTCTTTTATGGCTCTTTTTAGAATTCCTGAAGTTTGTTTGCCAATGAACATCAATATAACTAAATCAGGTCTTCAGCAAGAAATGTGTGTTCTTTTTCTAGTTTTAGACATGCTTCCTGACATGGACCTTGTCTTGAAATGCATCTGATTAGATATGAAGCTGACATTTGTTTTGTCTATTTAAGGGCCGGGTGTTAGAAAATATTTCCAAAAGATGTGGTGGGTTCCTGAGACAGCTAAATCTGCGAGGATGTCTTGGGGTTGGAGACTCTTCTTTGAAGTAAGTAATAGGCTAAAATAGCAATTTTCAACCAGTATGCTGTGGCACACTGGTGTGCCATGGTTGGTTCACTGGTGTGCCATGGGAATTTGGGAAAGGGTCATTTATTAGTTGGGCCATTGGGGATGTGAGCTCTGCTGGCAGTGCAGTGTGCCTTGACAATTTTAGTGCCTTCTCAGGGTGCAATTCTAACTAGAAGTTAAACTGGTACAAGTCTTTTGTGCTGGCCCAGGAGTGTGGCAAATGTGACATAAAGCGTGTTTACACCACTCTGAGTCAGGGAGGCCAGCACAAGGATGTGTGTCACCCTCTCTGACTCTGAGAGTTGTCCAAATGCACTTTACGGTGAGTTTGATACTCCTTGGCCGGTATAAGGGACTTGTGCTGGCCTAACTCCAGTTTATGATTGCACCCTCAGTGTGCCATGAGATGAAAAATGTGGAAAATCTCTGGGCTAAAATATTAGCTAATTTATGCTCATCCTTGAGTTGTGTAATACACATTATGTATGTGAATGCAGCGTCTTTATTGGTTACACATTCAGGGCACCTGGAGTTAGGCCAGCAAAGTTTGGCCTGCACAAGGGACACTGTGAAGTGTGTTTGGACTGCTCTGAGTCAGAGAGGCCAGACACAGACATGCGCCATCCTTCCTGAATCCGAGAGTGGTCCAAACATGCTTAACGATGGCCCTTGTGCCTGCCAAACTGCCAGCCTAACTCCAGGTTAGGATTGTGCCCTCAGTATGATTGAAATGTAATTGTGGATCTGGCATTTTGTCTGTGAGCATAGTACACAAATGGACTTTCTTTCTCTGGTGCCTGGTCCAATCTGGATCACAAGTGGTATGGAACTGGAGATGATGCTGGCATAACTGTGTTCTGGACCCAGAAAGAGTCAATTGCTGGTATGGGAAAATAGAGCCTGCTGTTACTGATGAGATTTATTTAGGCTAATAATTGTTTCTACAAGCAGCTATTCTACCTCAATTAATTGTTCTGGTAACAAATCTTGCAACTTGCAGCCAGCTATTTACTAGTTGATGCAGCAAAATTGCTGCTTACAGGGACACTCTGGGCAATATCTCATAGTATCTCATGGAGATACTCATGGAGTTCTTGTCACAGTGCAGGCTCCCTTTAGTGACTGATTTACAGTGGGTTCAGTCAACAGCTGTGTTGGTCTTGTTATCAGTTCCACTGCACTCATAGTCCAGACTGGACTAGTTGCCAGGGAAAGTAATAATTTGTTTTTAGGCAGGTGGGTTTATGATAGTTGGAACAGCTTCAGCAGTCATGGAACATAAGCACTGCAGCCTTGTAGATTCTGCTGGAAGCTGTTGAAACGGCTTCACCCAATTTGCAGCATTGCTTAAAGGGCACAGTAGTAGATTCTGAATGCCAGTTTCCCAAGGGTGCAAGACTTGTCAGCACAGCACATTTTGCTGTCTGGCAACAGGTTGTGAATCAGACCTTTAAAAAAAGTCCTACGCAGGGTTAGATGCACGTACTCCCATATATTTCTCATCTTAATTGGCTATAAGGGTAAAATCTGGTGTTATGTGAAATTATTACAGCATAGTGCTTGTTTTTTTGTGTGATCTGGAGGGCCATGAAAGGGAGCAGAATTGTAGCAGGGGCAGTTAGGGCTAGGAGCACAGAGTGGTGCAATCTTAAAGGAGCGAAAAAGCTCCTAGCCACTATTTTTAAAAAAGTCCTCTCCAAAACTACTGGGTCCTGAATCCCTTATTACTAACTATATTAACCAACATTCTCGTTAATATATCAGTATAACTTAAGGTAGTGCTTTCCAAACGTGGGGAGTGGGTATAATGGTGATTAGGCAGCAGTGCTCCCCCACCAAGTAACAGCTTATTTAACCCTTGATGCACATAGCCAAATTTGCCCTGTCAGTTTTGTGACCCAACAAAAATTGGACCACTAGTTGGTACTGGTTCCAAAGATTGGAAAACACTGACTTAATGTAATTAAGAATTTACTTTAATTGCTTTGGGAAATTCAAGAGAATGTAATATTTACCATAATTAACAGAATAGCCATGACCTTGAGCTGCAAGCTGACAAATGGATTTATTGAGAGTCAAAGTAAGAACTATATCTGAGTTCTTCTTCCAAAAAATGTCAGCCATATTTTGATGTGTTTTGAAATGTTAACTAGAATGTCTGAGGGAAGAATGTAATAATAAATAATTTGTTCCACTTAATTGAGCTGTTTGATTTTATTACTGTTTGCAGGACATTTTCACAGAACTGTAGAAACATTGAACACTTAAACCTTAATGGATGTACAAAAATTACTGATAGGTAAGTGAATAGTATTTATCATAACTGCATTTTTTAAAATATTTATTTATTTATTTATTTATTTATTTAATTTATACCCCACCTTTCTGCCCGAAGGCACCCAAGGTGGCTTACAACATTTAAAATACAATAAAAACACAATATTAACAGTTAAAAACAATAGTTAAAAACAGTAATTGAGATAATTAAAATTTAAAATTTCAACAGCCAGCCCTGTGGATCCTAAAAAAAATATATAAAAAATATTAGCTGAATATTTTATTGTACAAAATATAAAATTACAATAGGATATGTAAATATGTAGCCATTTTTCAGAGAAACTATTAAAGCCAAATGGTAGAAATGTTGATAAAAAAATTAAGTTGAGAAGCATCCATATTTGTTTAAATCTATGTTATTTTATAGTACTCTACAAATGGATGTCAACTTTCTGACTAGAGTGGAAGACATTTTTAATGTTCCTCTTTTTTTTTTTTTTAAACAGCACTTGTTACAGCCTTAGCAAATTCTGCCCCAGGTTAAAGCATCTGGATCTAACATCTTGTATTTCCATCACAAACAACTCTTTGAAGAATTTAAGGTAAAGTCATTTATGCTCAACATACAGTATGTTGAAATGATTTGAGTTTATATCCTGATAGTGATCGATGTTGACAATACCTGACCACTACTGGTATATAAATTATTATGGGGACAAGGCTGACCTGTGCTGGAACAGGCAGGCCAGCTGGCCTGCACTGTATCCAGCGTACGTTGGGAGCCAGCTGGAGCCTCTACGGAGCAAGGGCATGTTTGTCCCCTTACCCCGGGATAGGCGTCAGCCACTCCTATAGGGCTGCTCGGTTCTGTGCCTGCTATATAGCAGGTGCAAGTCCGAGCACACACCACAGCCTGAATCGGGGCTGAAGTGGCTTGCGTCGGCCAAAGGGGGTGGTTGGGATTGCGCCCGTAAAGGTCAATTATCTATAGTGTTCTTTGGAAAAGAGTTAATTAGGATTTGCCACAGTAATAAACATTCTGACTTTCTGTTGTGTTCTTACAGTGAGGGCTGCCAAAACCTGGAACTTTTGAACCTTTCCTGGTGTGATCAGATTACAAAAGATGGTATTGAAGCACTAGTGAAAGAGTGCAATGGACTCAAAGCACTGTTTCTTAGAGGATGCACACAGGTATAAACTTGCTTAGGAATAATGTTGAACCTATAAGGTTAATTTATCTTAGGATATTTGGAAAACCTATAATTTTATAAAATAATATACTGCGTTGAACCTTATAGTACCACACAGCTGTATTTCTAAATCTATAGTAAATTTATTTTCTGTTCATTGATACAGCTAGTAGATGAAGCACTTCACCATATTGAGACTTACTGCCATGAACTTGTTATCTTAAACCTGCAATCATGTACGGTAAGTACTTTTAAAAAAATAATTCCTTTCAACTTGAGTTCTTGGGTACTTGTGATATAAAATGATATATTTGACCACTCACCAGACTTTGAAGAGAGAAGCAATGCTGAAAATATATCTTAGATATGCGAAATAGAGCCTGAAAAACAAAAAAAATAGGGCTGAAAAACAACTGATTTTTGCTGAATGTATTTTGCACATTTTTTAATACAGTGAGACTTGCATCTGAATAAACATGCATAGGAGCTGTGAAGCAAGTCCAATCTTAGGAACTGTGAACAAGGTTTTACTTCATTTTGCCTCCCCACTGTACCTGAGGGTCAGTAGACCCTTGGAAAACAGCACTGGGTGTGTTTGGGTGTGTGTGCAACTTTTGGAAATTAGTATGGCTTGTTGGGATACTGAAGGAAGTCCCTGGAAATCTACAGGCCTGAATGGGAAAGGCCTAACCATGGAGGTAGAATAACTGGAGACGACATGGTATTATTTTCTTGAAGCCATGGGTATACAAATATGGCTGGCGCAGATCTTTCCCGCCAAAACGGATTGCTGCGAATTCACTAATAAAACTCTCCCTGCACGTGTGTAAAAGTGAATTGCAACGTCTTTAATAATGCCTGCGTGTTCTGCATATGGGTGCACGAATCGCTGTACGAAAAATGGGATTACTTTGCACAGGTACTTAAAATCATTGTGATTAATTGCTACTGAAAAATATTACTTCCTAAAGTATGCAACCCGTCACAAACTGAAGTAGGTATGAAGAAGTAAAAAGAACTCAATCCACACACAACCTTCAGCAGTGATTTTTCTGATGCAAAATGTTTGGTTTGCATGCCAGTAAGACTACACATTTGGCCGCTCATCTGAATACATTACCGAAAGCGGAACTGTTGTTGTTGTGAATTTTACACCAAATGTTATGTGCATGTCAATAAGACGACACATTTGATCATGCTTCCAAATAATATAGGTACATCATTCCGATGCGCATCCGAATAATCACTGCCCACAACCTTCTAAGCAGCGCATTTCCCTATACTTCTATTGTAATATTTTCGAAATTCTGAACATTAACAGAATTTGTTTTATGGGGGGGGGGTGAATGTAGAAGTTTAAAAAAATACTCTTAATAGCCTAGAAGTAAAAAAGAATTCCTCTCATATTGACAACTGCTTGTGTTATACATTGAGAGATTTTAATGTAATTTTCCTACATATTTATCTAATTTTTGCCCACCCTCCCCTTTTTTTCTTTCCTTCCCGTTCACACTTTATTTTTGGTTGTGTAGATTTCAAAAAATAAGTCTGTCAAAACAGTGCAATCTGAGTTTAAATAGACAGCAAGTAGCATTTCATCCGGTATGTTCAGTAATATAATTACGCGGAATTAAACCTTGGAATTGCATATTAACTCATAATATGGTTACCACTGATGTTTCTACACGATCACACGTTGTTATTTTGGTAAGTTTTTATTTCAGGAGTAAATTATTCAGTCCTAAACACTACCAGAAAAGCAATCTGAAATGCTTGGAATAAGGATTGTTTTGAGTACGCCAACATGGCTGCTAAGCCCGCCCCCTGGCCTCAATTTTCTCCTATATCTTCTTAAGGGATGTCCTCTCCTGTCAATCTAACCTTTTTGGGCCTAACACTAGGCCAACTCAGGGGGTAAAGTGCTGAGTCATTCAGGCCTAGCAGACCAGCAGTAAAGTGCTGAGTCATTCTGACTCAGCTTCAACCTGGGGATGAGATCATCTGATCTCTGATTGGATGCTGGGGACTATTTAAACAAGACCAGAAACACTTGTGGTTTGTTGCTGGAGATGTAAGTGTTGCCGTTGGAGGAGCTTTGCTGTACCTGTTAGCTGTTCTTTGCTGCAAGAAGCCTTCTTCTGAGAATATTGAAGTTCTTGCTACCCTAATCTCTGTTGTCTGAGTGATTCCTTGCCGGAGCTCTGCGACCTTGAAGCCTTTCTAAGCCTCACAGCTGTAAGCTGCTTCTATGCTATCATCATGGCTGCACCAAGGGTTTTCGGAAAAACTGAGAAGCAAGAAGAATATGTACAGACCCCCTCCCCCATATCAGCCGATCTGTGGTTTAACTTACCCGTGGCTCCAGAAAGACCCATGCCCATTAACTTTGTTTTTATCCTTTCCACTAGTGCCAAGTTTGACTGTGTCTTGCTTTTTAGTTGCTGTAAGCATGAAGTTGATAGACAGGCAAGCAGGCAGGCAGGAAACCTGCATTCTAGTGGTAAGAATAATAACAAAGTTGTGGGGGGGGGGCTGGGAGATATAGTATCTGCAGCTTCTGTATCCACAGGTGGATATGGGGGGCACCTGTATAAGAGGTTGAAGAAGGGTCAGTGAACAAAAGAACAATATATAAGTATAGCTTGGATGAAGTCAGGAAGACAAGCAGCCCAATCCTATCCTCTGCTCTGCAAAGGTATGCAGTAGCACCGAAATGGCCTCCACTGCATCCTGTGTGGGAAAGGAGGCCACCAGCTGGCATCTCTGAGTAAGTGAACATTTGTTCCTTTGCCCTGGGTACACCACAGCACCTGCTGGGGCACTATTCAGGCTTGTACCAGCAAAATAACTGGTGCAAATCTGAGCAGCCCCGTTTTTCCCAAAAGACCCAGGAAGGGGGATAGGCTATAATGGAGGCCTCTGCTGCAGTTCACACTCTGCCCCTGGCCCTCCAGTGATGTTTTTCTTACCTGGAGACTTCCCTTTTTTTCTTTCTGATTCCAAACATGTTAAAAAAAGAAAAACCTGGGCACTTGTTGTGAAACCAGAAGTGCCTGTTTTGTTTTGTTTCAAAAACAAAACAAAACATGTTTGGGCAGACCCAGCTCTCCCAGGACTCCAGCAGTAGAGGCTGGTAAGCGTAAAAAACTCCTCCCATCCCCGACAGCAGTGTGATCCTGGGGATTGCATTGCTGCCTCTCCCCCCCCCCCCCGGGGCAGGGAGAAGTGTTTCCCTGGCTGGTGGATAGTGACCCACCAGTTTGGGAACCACTGACCTAACTTGTTCTTGTGGTGAAAAGATGTGACATACACTATATTAATTTGGTTTGCTTTAAAATGGATATTGTAACATTAGAGGACAAAACATTTCATCATTCTTTATTGCAGCAAATATCAGATGAAGGCATGGCCGGTATCTGTAGAGGATGTCATAGACTTCAGTCGCTTTGTGTCTCTGGTTGTACAAACCTTACAGATGCTTCTCTCATAGCACTTGGTTTGAACTGTCCAAGACTGAAGTGAGTAGCACTCAGATTCCATTCATATATATGAGTGATATAATCCTTTATTTTGAATAACCTGAAACTGTATTAATCTTCATGGGAACAGTGTGTACCTAATACATCTACATTATAAACTGTGACTTGTAGTAAATACTATTTTAATTGGTGTTGTCGTTAAAAGGTGCATTTATATTGAGAATACTGTATCATGAATTTCTAGAAACTAATTAAAAACGTAGTTTAGTCTAGAGAAAATTCAGGTGGCCCATATTATCTGTGGGTTCAGCAACTTCAGATTTCTGCTGAACCTGCCTCCTCACTATCTGCTGAACCAGCTTCCCCTTCCTTCGAACCCAGCTGGAGGCTTTCTGAAGCCTAGAGAGGTCACGTGTGTCCGCCTGCAGCCTCCACAGGCTTCAGGATGAAGCCCAGAGCATTTCAAAGGCAACTTCCAGTTTTTGCTGACCATGCACAGCATATAGCTGTGGCCTTTCTGGGCTTCAGAAAACCTCTGTAAGTTTAAAGGGCCCTCAAAATCCACGGATTCCAATATTCCGATATCCGTAGGGTTTCAGGAATGGAAACCTTGTGGATAATGTGGGCCTGCTGTAATTCCAGAGAGTTTGTTAAAATGTGATTCTTGGCGTCCTTTAAGAACATTTAAGTGGTTACAGCAAGAATTTAGATTAAGTTCTTGCAGCTTGAGGCCTGAAAAATGGTGATAGAGGTAAGCCATAGCAGCTTTCTGTATAACTTGGAGATACAGGCGATGCTTAGCAGAAGGCCCTGGGTTCCACCCTTGGAATATTTAGATAGGATTGGGAAAGATCCTTGTCTGAAAACCTAGAGAACTGCTACTCATCTTGTTGAAAATGCTGAGCTAAATGGGCCAATGTCCGTACTTGTTTCTGGATGCTCAAGATCCATTGTAAATTAAAGACCAAAACCCCCATATGACAGTTACTTCTCAGTTGCCGCTCCTAATTCAAGAAGTTGTACTTAGCTTCTTGTGAAATCTGATACAATGCATTGAAAAATGTAAGTTCTAAAAGGGCAATTCCAGTAAGCATTTAATAATCCTGTTGCAACTGTTGGTCATATATTGGGTACATTTTTGTTTGTTAGTCAGTTTGAGTAGGTACTGCTTTTGTTTAAGGAGTTTCTCTAGTACCGGTCTGAAAATAGGCATTCTTCTCCCCTATTTGGGGTTGATATCTTTTTCAGGTGACCAAGGCAAAGAGCCTTTATATTACAATAATTGTTTGTTGTAGTTCCCAAATGACTAGTCCGATAGCGTGGAACAGTAAAAAAGGTTATGGGCTAGTAAATTTTGCAGTCTTGTTCTTTAGACCAGTGGTATTGAAACTGTGGGTCAGGACCCACTTGGTGGATTGCGGAAAGCTGGGAGCAGCCATCTCGGAAACTGCAGACCTTACTCTTGCTATATTGCTTTTATGCGTGTTAACAGTTTGAATTTTTGAGTGAGGGTTTTTTTAAATTATGTTTTTAGTTCAGTGCTTTTACATAATATTTTGTCCTAATCTTGTTTTCTGTATGGGATGTTTCATGGTTGTGCAGTTGCTGCAGTCCAAGAATGCCAATTTGCATTTTCAGGAATGTCATTTTATGATGTTACAATGACAGCACTTCCTGCTTGATGATGTCACTTCTTGCCACAACATTGCTTCCAGATTAATGATATCCCTTCCGGTGGGTCCTGACACGAGTGCCATTCTAAGTGGGTCCTGGTCTAAAAAGCTTGACTATCACTGCTCTAGACTGTTCTAGAAATAACAGCTCAGTGCAGAATAGAAAGTGATTCGAGTTGCTGCCTGCTAGGCTTACATGGAAAAAAATACAGTTGGTAGAGCGTTCATTTCCATGGGTGAAATTGTAGTGTTTTGAAGAGGAGCAGACTATTCCAGTTACAAAAATTTATAGAGAAACAGCAAAAGAGTCTTGGGGGATTCTAAAAACTGGAGCTTGCTATAGTTTCTGCCATGATAGTAGTTTTAGTCTTTAAGGTGTCATAAAACTCGTTTTTTTCCCCATATATTTTTGTCAGCAGTACAGAGTCTGTACCTCTTCAAAGCAGTACAATTTCAGCTGTGGAAATGGAATCTTGTGGTGTTAACACAGCTGTTTCTAGAAAATGTATGTTGTTCATTAATTCTCTACTTGAGTACTGTTTTCCCTCATCTTTCTTCCTGCTTTTTGACCATTTTGCTAAAATATGTGCAGTTGTGTGTTTCAGCACAGTGAGAATGCATAATACTGCATTTTAAAAAATGAAGACTTAAAAAGAAAATCTAGGAGAATTGCAGGCAAGCAAAAGCCCTCCATCTTTAGGGCCGGTGTGAAAAGAAAAGGATGCTGCATAGTTTGGGACAGCTTCTGTCACAGGCCTGAAAGTGATAAGAAGGTAGAGTTATTTTGTATTGGTATAGCAGGAGCCAATAGCTTAATTGGAAAAGATGGAAAAACCTGCTTTTTTGAGAAACTGGAACAGAACATCACTGTTGCCACTGGGGCAAGCAGGATCGCTGAGTGCACCCATCTACTCTTTCCCCTTGGGACTGGAATGGCATGTGCTCGCTCACATGGAAGAAAAGAAAGTGCTGTGCTGATAGGCAGCCCCTGCTTCCCACTCACTCCTCACGCTCAGTCTCCTCCAAGATGGCTTCCAGATGGATGTTCCTGCTCCCACTATATGGGCTTGTGCTCAACCCTTCTCCTGCCTGCATATATTCAGGCATTTCTAGTCTTAAAATAAAAATGATAGTTATTGGCAATTCTGTTTGTTGTGAGTCTCCCTCTTCCTGATATTGTTCCCCTCCCACTTCTTCTTAGGGTCTGTTTGTGGAGGTGAATTTTTCTTTGCAATGTATTTCTGCATTATTTCCCTTAAGGTGAATATAGAAAGGTTGGTGCATTTTATATTGTTTTCTAATTTTTGTTCTATGGTTCTATGGTTGCATTTTTAAAGATCTATGGTTGCATTTTTCTTTCCCTTCCTGCTTTTTTCAGTTTTAAAAAATGGTCAAATTTTGTTAAGGGATGCATCAGCAAATGTGACACAAGATTAAATGAGAGGTTTATCTTTTAATACCTTGGTCTTTAAAATCTTTTGATTGTTATGCATTAAATGTCAAAACATATCTGTTAACAAGGTAAAAAGGATAATCCTGCTGTAAAAGTAGATGCTGATCACTAGGAAATGCTGCCATCACACCAGTGAGCTTTGCTTCAATTAGGACTTGCTTTAACTTTTTTTTAGGTTTTCCTATTTTCCCAGAAATCTAGACCTCAGTTCCTCAGCCTTTCTTAAAATATAGCATGAAACAACAGATTGTGGGAAGCATGTGTCTGATGGTGCAAATGGTGTGCTTTAACTCTGTATAGCCCTAGATATTCTCCCAGTTACCAAAGCCAGGCTTAGGTTTTGCATTTTCTAAATTGTTCATACCTCAGTTGAGCACATAAAGGTATTTAGCTCTAAAAATATGAAGTCATGAGTTATAACACAAGATCAGACTACAACAAAATGAATGTAGGCACATCAGGTTTTCAATTACTTGACATCCCAGAAAGTTGTGAATCCCAGAGTATCAACAGACTATGACCACAAGGAAGAATAGGTGACTAAACTCTGCAAATGACCAATGTTTCTATTGTCCTGATTCCCATGTCAAAGGTGTACCAGCTTTCCTGGTTTCCAGCCTCATCCATCTCCTTGCCCAGATAAAATGTTTTCAGGTCTAAATCAAATCAACCTTCGATGTATATAGAAGCAGAATTTTAGCCGTATTGCAGGACTAGTGGTTTCCAATTGAGATGGTGAACCCATTTTCTAGGGCAGTGGCCGCCGCTGCTTCAGTCCGGGTTCCTTGCAGTCATATACTGTACTAGGATCCTAGTATTGACATAAGGGTTTGTTTTGGATTATTCTCAACTGTAAAAATACCAACATTATTTTTCAGGATTTTGGAGGTTGCAAGATGTTCCCATCTCACTGATGCTGGTTTTACACTTCTAGCACGGGTAGGTAAAGTTAATTTTATTTGTACTCCATGCTTTTCCCAAATAGCTGATAGTTTAGCCATACAATAGCTCTTGGAGTCAGTGATTTGCCTGAAGTCACTCAGCTAAGCAATGAGTGGGGAAGCAATCTCTAGCCATTGCACCACAGCTCTTTAAAAATGTGGATGCCACAGGTAGATGTTTGTATTATCAGGCTTATAAGAGAAGCATCTTTTAGGGAGATTAATTAGATAACTGTAGAAATTGTGACCTTCCTTTTTTCCAGTTATGCATGCTCATACTGATCCTGCACCATAAAAATTGTGTCTGGATTAATAGCCTCCTGAAATTTTGAGGACTTATTTCAGTGTGAGAGAAAATTGCCTCAAATTGTCATGTATGCTTTCCATTTGTATTTTATAATTTCCAGTGTTATGCATATCCTATGTAAAATATGAAAAGTATAGCATTGCTTAATTGTGGATTGTCTGTTCTGATTTTTAGAATTGCCATGAACTAGAAAAGATGGATCTAGAAGAATGTGTTCTGGTGAGAACCATTTCTGTACCAGGGCTGTGCATCCTGCCCAGTGACATGTATAATTAAAGTTGGCATTCTCAGTTTCCAGCATGAACTTCACTGGTTACAGAAAATATTTTTGCTCACCTTTGCATTAACTGTTTCCACAATTTTATTTTCTAGATAACGGATAACACATTGATACAACTTTCCATTCATTGTCCTAAACTTCAGACATTGGTAAGTTTTTCTTCGTGTTTGTAAAATTCCTTTTCTTTCTAGGAAGTTCCACTTCATCTTGTTGCTAGAGGAGAGTTGGAACCAGAAAATGAATGATTTGTGTTTTTATTGCTACGCAGAGCACAAGTGGCTCTTTATTTGCTGTTAAAACAAAATAGTACGTACATGTTAAAAGCATATTGAAATATGGGACACTGGAACGGGGGAAGGCTGTGTGGTTGTTTTACTTGTGTCAAGATTACAAATAGGCTTTTTTCCCTTTCTGATCTATTGGAAAATGTCTGAGAAATAACTGATTGCTGCATTCTCAGGAAAGCATCACTTCTGGTGGACAGGTTGTCATTCTAAAAGTGGGTCCTAGTGCTAAAAGCTTTTGAGAATGACTGCTCTAAGAACCCCACTTCCAACAAGTGGGGATGTGTTTCTTTTCCTAGAACATTATCATCCTTGGTGAGAAAAATAACAGGCTGTTACAGAAATAGTGAGATGTGATTTTTTCCCCCCTCTTGGTTATAGAGTTTGTCCCACTGTGAACTGATCACAGATGATGGCATTCTCCATTTGAGTAGCAGCACATGTGGACATGAAAGACTCCAGATACTTGAGCTGGACAACTGCCTTCTAATCACAGATGTGACCCTAGAACACCTTGAGAACTGCCACAACTTAGAGAGAATAGAGTTGTACGACTGTCAGCAAGTCACTCGTGCAGGCATCAAAAGAATAAGAGTATGTATTGTGCAAGTGCTCTGAAGGGCACGGCTTCAATGTTTCATGGTAACTTGTCATGATGAGGTGTGTTTTCTTATCATTTTGTACAGTGGGATGTAGTAAAAAATGCACTTAATACTATGTTCAGGATAGGCCATCTAGTCAAATTCTGCACAGTAGTGTGTTTTCCCCTTCAGCTATCCTGTTCAGCAGTGGGGAATGCCAGATGCCTTCTGTGGAGGTTCATGAACTTAGGACAAAAGCTGTCATGCGTAATCTTGATAATACTGCTCCTTTTAGGTAATGCGATGTGTGTCTGCTCTTATCACTCATTGTCTCAATACTTCTACAGTGAATCCTTGCTTTACGATGATAATCTAGGCCAGAGATGCCATTGTAAAAATAATGTGATGTTAACTGTTACAAAAAATGTGTTTATTCAAAGACCCCAAATTGAACTTTCTGCTACAGACTCAAGCTGTTTCTCAAAGAGTGCAGTAGGAATCTTTTGAAGGGCTATAATTGACATAGGGTGCAATCCTAACCTGGAGTTAGGCCGGTAAAGTTTGGCCAGCATAAGAAACACCGTAAATAAAGTGCTTTTGGACCACTCTTGGAGTCAGAGATCAGCACACAGACATGCGCCATCCTCCCCGACTCTGAGAGTGGTGCATTGTGGTGCTCTTGTGCCGGCTAGACTTCGCTGGTCTAACTCCAATTTACAAACGAAGGCAGTATCCTTCCCTTAATACACGCAGGCAGTGTTTAAAATGCTGCTGTTGGCTAAGATGCTACCAAATGATTATATTCACAGCACTGATTGGCTTATCACCCATGAGGTTGTGTTGAACCCTTCGGAGAGTGATAAACTTACTGTATGGTGAACCTAGTTTTACTACAGTCAATTATAACTACCTACTATAAACATTTGTAAGGCAATATTAATAGTATTTCCCATTAAAAATGATTTTCTGCTGCCTTTCAGGCTCATCTACCCGATGTGAAGGTTCATGCTTATTTCGCTCCAGTAACTCCACCACCATCTGTAGGAGGCAATCATCAACGACTCTGCCGATGCTGCATTATTCTTTAAATGAAGAGCTGCACTAAAAATGTCGGAGCAGTTTGATAAAGATGACAGGGTATCTAGCCCCTGAAACAATGCTCTTTTACTGATGTGTGGATCATGTGTCTAGTACAGGCTTACAGATCGATTATGCAGATATGGCGCAATATTGTCCCGACTCTTGTTGCAGTTGGCAACATGCTATTATTTGAGACTCAAATTACTCATTTCCACTGGCTGAAGTGGTTGGACACCAGTAGGCAGAGGTGTTTGTTTCTGGCAAGATAGGATTACAGCCTCTTACTAAACACAACAGGCGTATTTATGAGTAAAATAAGTAACAGTTTTCAAACACCTTTACCTATAGCAAAACCACATTACTACTTGAGTATTTGTCCAAGAAAATTAAAACTAAGGAAAAAAGATAAACTTTAAAAGATATGACAGTCGTATTTAAGTGCTAGACCATAATTTCCTAATAGCACACAAGTTAGGTCATTTTCAACCACTTTTGTGTTAAATGGGTTTTGTTGACAGACATTTAATTTGAGCAACCTTGAGAAAGTTGTAGTAGTCATTTGTTCTGTAGGGTATCGCCTGAATCCCATGCAGAGGCGTTTCTACAGGGATGACAAAGCTCTAAGTGTTGCAAGAAGCCTTACCCTGTCATGTAAATCCCTCCTCTCCCTTGCTGCTGTAGCCAGTAAGCAACGCCAAGGTGTTGCTGTTCCCTGTGAGGATTGGCTAAAACGGTGCAGGAGAGGAGTGATGTCCACTGCAAGGTAAGGCTTCCTGCAAAACTTAGAGCTTTGCCATCCCTGTAGAAACGCCACTGATCCCATGCTGTAAACATAGTATGCTAAAGTCTTACTTTAAGGCTTCCAGCTACAATCATTTAAGCAAACTCCTTCAGGTATCACAGAATGTCAGTCATATAATACAATGATTCCTAGCATATTTAAGGAGCAGATCATTGGGAGTAACATACCTGGATCATTTCAGACCTCACACCGAGGTTTCGGGAACATCTGCTTCTCTCCCTAGAAACAGCCACCTCTGTTCATACTGCATTCTCTTCTTCAGCTCTTTCGCATTATGAGAGACTTCTTGCAAGGTGCATTGGATACTAGAAAGTGAACCCCCCCCCCTCACACCCATGCTCTTTGCCATCTGATGGTCTGCATTTCATATTCAATTGTATACCAATGAAATGCAGAAGTCAAAATTCATAATTGTTTGAATGATTTGAAATATAGGACTGACAGGTAGCCAGCTCAACTGAAATCTATCATTAACAAACATTTTTGTAATTATTTGAGATGGGAGAGGTGTGCACAATCTTATGCAACTAATGTTTAACACAAAGTAATAGAGTTGTACTTCACGTTGTAGAGTATAGCATTCTGACAACAGAATGATATATTTAACCGATTTGATTCAGCTAAGGGGTTAAAAAGTCACCAAATTTGGAAGGTGGGATTGTATTTGCTGGGAATGTATTGGAATCTAATTATATTCATGTTAATACTATTTTAGAGCAAGGTTTTAAATAGAGATTGCATAATCCTTAACAAAATACCACAAGACATTAATACTGCATTGAGAGCACTAAGGTATTCCTTCATGCTATTGTGAAACTTTCTACAGAAGCACCTTTGTAAGATTTGCTATCTGTCTATGGAAACTAAACTGTCAATGAAAAATATTAATAGCTTGTCAAAATGAAATTTTCAATGTGTGACTAAGTCAAGTATTTATAAATTCATGGTGTTAAACATTCTTGCTCCAAGTCAAAATTTGGTACAGGATACTATTTAAATAAAGTCATCCATAATTGGACTGGCTTCAGTTATTTCATAGTCAAAAAAAGAATACAAGCTTCAGGTAGTGCACTTAAGTTCAATACAATGTACAGTTGAGCCACATCATGCATATTTGCACACATTCTACATGCGCTTGGCAAACAAAAGAGAAAAAAACGCTTTAAAATAGTATAGTAGTAGCTGGTCCTTACCCGGCATTGCCCGGGTATTTATTTATCTCAAGCTTCTATTAGACCGGAAAAGGAATAAATTCTATCTATAGTGTAAAATCAAAGTAATGTTATGTACAGGTAATTAAAAGTATAAGTGCAGTATAAAAATTATAAAGTAAGATCTTTTACAAATGCACTATAATAATTTAACTCAAAACTTGATTATAAACATCATTTTTAGTTTCACCTCCAGGAGCAAGAATAAATAAATTCTTGGGTGAACCCACCCTTGAGCAAGCAACATAGAAGTTGTCTGTGGGAGAAAGATGGTGATCTCAAATCCACTCTGCAGGACTTAATAGATTGCCCCTGTGACTTGGTGATCGTGATTGAGAATGCAAGTCTCACTGGAAATTGCAATCTCTTAAAGTAAAAAGGGAGATCCGTCAGAATGAGTGTTTTCGTGGGATAACTGTTTCACCCTCTCCCTTTCTTGTTAAGATCGTCGCTTCAATTACAGTACCCAGCATCTTCTTGACACACAGCCTTCTGCCATTGCAAAGTTTTGGTGGGTCGAGGTTCCGTAGTAAAATAACTGGAGATCCCACTGTAAGTAAAAGACGATGTGGTGGCAATGCAGCCAGATCAAGTGAGTTTAGGACGTCTGATGGGAAATTGACAACCTCATAGGCATCTACTACGGTATCGATAGACTTGTATTCAGTGACTATGCCTGGTAACATGACAAGTATTTGATTGGAGTGCAAGACCGGGGTATAATGATTTCTAAAAATTTCCAGAACGTTCTACAGAGTTCTATTCATTCTATTTGACTACGCTTGGGCTTAAATGCCATCAGGACTGTCACCAATCAGCTTAGCGATCCCAAAAACTATGAATTTGACACGAATGTCGGTCATTTTACTTTTCACCTCTTCTCACCCCCCCATGCTGATGGGGGCTGAACGTGGACTTAAATTGCATCAGGAGTGTCACCCTTCATCTCAGCGACCCCAAAAACTATGGATTCGACACTAATATAAGCCATTTTCGATTATTTTTACATCACCCCCTTCCCACCCCCACCCCTAGGGGTGCCTTACCCCCCTCAGTATTTCTTTCCAGAGTGTAAGGTATATGTGTACCAAGTTTGGTGTAAATCGCTCCAGGCATTCCAGAGTTATGCTGGAACATACACACATTCACACACACATGTTCATTTATATATATATAAATAAATACATGCCCAGGAGTAAGCCTGCAAATGTAGAATGAAACTGTTGTTCCCTTAGTCTCGGTGCCTGCCTGCCTCCTTTAGTTTTTAAAGAGGCAGTATATATTCTGGATGCAAGGGATTTTCAAGGTAAGTTTGCGCATACATTTGCTTTAATTTACTGACTCATGAACATGACTCTTGTGTATGATGCAGGCTGACTGTGTAATCTCATTTAAACTGACACAGAAGCCTTAATAGTTTTGTAAGGAGTACAACATTTATCTTCAAATCAGTACTTTAGAGTCACCTGCATGTCCAACACTTGCGTGGATTTGATAAAAAGCAAACTTAAGAAAAAACAGTTATTGGAAAATGTTTTTACTGAAATTGAAATGTGTACATCTTATTTTATTTAAAAACAAAAGTAAGTTGCTGGTGTCATAATTGAATCCAAGTGAACCAAACTACTATACAGCTTTCAGAATTTAGACCTTTCAAAGCTTCTCCACAAATTTGAAAAAGTGTTGAGATGACATTTAGTCAATACGACACCCAAGTACAACAAAAAATAATTTATAAAGCAAGAAGAGTCTCAAGATACTTAACTAGGCTCAAAAACTCCACCCCCTTCCCTATCAGTGCAGAACAGTCTAGGTCATAGAAAGGGGAAAAGCAAGCATCATTCTAACTCATGTAATTAAAAGAAATACTAATTAGACTAAGCATGTAGTCCAAGCATAATTAAAAGTGAGAATGACACTTAAAACTGTATTTGACATGCTGCTGTGGTGAGGTTTTTTTGTTCTCAAACATCACACCACCAGTCTTCAACCATTTGATAAAGGGCGTCCTCGCACACTAGGGTGGGTAAAGCACTTGTTTGTGTACCTCTCTATACATACATATATATAGAGTGATATAGTACCTATACTGTATCAATGTCTATCATCAAGGACTTATACCTCTATTCTTGGATAGGTGTATCTGAGAATGTTTGTGCAGTTCACTCATTAAGATGTGCAATTATCAGTCAAGTATTTGGTTCTATGGAAGAGGCACTGTAATGCCTTATGGATCATTCCATAAGATGCAGAGGAAAAAAGGAAGTGGCAGTTCACATGAATATGATCATGGGAAGATAGTGCACTGCAACTCAATGAAGAAATAACTGGTGGTTTTAGTGTTGGAAGGATTTATCAATTTTACTTAATGCTTCAATATTGTCCCCCTCAGGGATAGTGACATTCCCTTGTTCTTTGAGGAAGCCCCAACGCACTAGTACTTAAAAAAAAATTAAATCCCCAAAACCCAGACCTGCAACAGTGTTTCATAGAAAAAACTAAGAGACATGATGCAGGAGGCAGAACTTTTCCAATGAACCTGTTACGAAGCAAAATATTGTACCCTGCAGGATTTATACTAATCCTCTCAATTGGGTACCAATGATACTGCATTCTGCTGCATGCTTAATTTTCATCTGGCTAGGACTTTAATAAGTCCACCTCTGACATTTACACTTCTTACATTCACGCTTATACACAATTTACACAGAGGATGCTGTTTTGACAGCTTTACTCTCAAAACCCCAAAACCTGATTGCTATCATCTTTACTACTTGTCTCCACACAAATTACTATGTGCTCTGCTAACATCAAAAAAATCAGCATAAAGGTACAAGCAAGTAACAGACAAACTGGCACAGAAAGGTAAATGCCCAGAATAAGTTTACATTCAAACTGGATACAGTGTAATAGGAAAGCAGTACTGCTTCTAGAAACTGCATCTACTGGCCATAGCTTGCCATATTTCAGAAGAAGGGCAAACACCTTTGCTTACTTTTTTTTCCATGCCTGTACATAAGCTGTCATGGCATTTATACCTCTTATGAGGACATTTGGCTATGGCAGTGATAAGTTCATCTACTAAATAGCTCATTAGAAAGGTCATCTTGTGTTTTCAATATGAAACATTCTATATGGTGAAGTCAGATCCCTGAAGAGACTTGATGATGGTTGTCGTTCTTGAGCCATGACTTCATTCTATACTGGAGTATCAGTCTATATATATGGCAACATCACTTCAAAATTATATGGAAGCCTTCGCCATTTTCAGCTGTTGAAGCAAAGGTTTTATCAGAAAAAAATGTTATTCTAATAAGTGTCACGCAAAAGATCAATTTCAAAAGGAAAAAAATCCCTTATTTAGTATCACCAGAACATAAAAAAGCAATTTGAAAAAGCTTTAAATACTGCTAGACTCACTGCAAAACTAAGGACTTCAAAGAACCTGAAACCATTGCTTTGGTGGCATCAGGACTGATTTTAATTACATTTTCCAAAAACTGATCTCATTCTTATGTTCAGTATCAGTCAATGATGGATTTCTGGAGATACTGGAAACTAGCATTTTCCACAACATTTAAAGGAAAACTAACACCTTTTTCAAGTACTGTTTTCATTTTGAAATGTTTACCAAAAGAACATCTCCATGCCATTTGCACAGCAAACCCAAGTGACTCTTAGTACACTGAGCTGGTTTGCTTTAAGGCACTCAAATGCCCATAATGTTCATATCTAGGGGTGGGGTGTGTTTTTGGTGATATTTTTTCCAAAGTTTCTTGATTAAAATAGCAAACTGCAGTGTTACGTTTTTAACCAAATTTTTTATTGCAAATTTTTTATTGTTTTTGGTGATATTTTTTCCAAAGTTTCTTGATTAAAATAGCAAACTGCAGTGTTACGTTTTTAACCAAATTTTTTATTGCAAATGGTACAAATTACACAATAAATTAGGATGAATGGTCCTACAAAAGCAAGCAATTACTAGCACACACACCCCAGCCTGAAATAACCTGCTCAAAAATTCCCGAGCTGCACTCTGATTGCTGCTTACTACTTCCGCATTCCATTAAAGTCACTCCAGCATGCACTGAGCTGTGAACATGTGTGTTCATGCAAGTTTAAAAAGGCTTCCTCCAGTTTCTGCCATTCCTCCTCCTGATCACTTACTGAAAACTATTTGTGGACTCCTCAAAATTGTGTCAAAAATAGGGGGCGCGGCCTGTCGGCTACAAAAATGCAGCAGGTTCCTAAGCTCTAGGACTATTGCCAACTTTTATCTCTTTTTGGGGACTCCCAGATGGGAAACCCCCTCCCAAATTCCTAGAAGAAGGTTTTTGGGGCATCAGACGCTATGCCAGACCCCTCTAGGAGTGGCGAATCCAGAGGGGAACCTGGCAGTCTGGACACAGGGAGGTAAAAGAAGCCGGTGCCATAACTGGAGTGCCGGCAAAGTACTGACAGCCTCAGAGAGAGAGAGAACACCACGAGATGCATTTCAAGATGATTAACAACTGTAAGTTAACCTCTGTTGCAGACCCTCGCTACAGAGATAAGAATGCTGTGCAGGAGGAATGTAGATGAAAAAATAATGGGAAATTAATCAGTGTCAACTAAGAATTAATTGACTGTAAGAGAAATGGACAAGCGTAATTTGCTGTTTACAATTTAACAGACGGCTACAAGAGATCCAGAAGGGTTGAAATGAGTGTCTTCGTAAGAACTGGGACCATGGTCTGGAATGCAATATCGTATGACAAGAGAATATTAGGGAAAATTTACCAAACCACTTGAGGATTTAAATTTGACTGTTGGAAATTTGACTGTTGGAATGATTCTTTTCAAGATGGACGATACTCTGACTACAAGACGGAGGAAGAAGGAACTGGCACTTTTAACTTTAAGCTTGATTATTTATGAAGTTGCTTGATTGATGGTCAGGAGATAAGCATTGTAATGTTAAGCTTGTTTTTAGATGAAGTATTCATCTTAGTGAAGACATGACAAATGAAGATATATTGAGGAACAACCAGGGGATTCACCCGTTTGGATATAAATAACTTGAGAAGAGCCTGATTGCTCCCTGGAAAGACAAATCCTGAAGCTGAAGCTGAAGTACTTTGGCCACATGAGAAGAGAGGAGTCTTTAGAAAAGACCCTCATGCTGGGAAGGATCGAAGGCAAAAGGAGAAGGGGGTGGCAGAGGATAAGATGGTTAGACAGTGTCACCGAAGCGATGAACATGAAATTGGGCGAACTCAGGAAGCTAGTGGAGGACAGGGAGTCCTGGCGTGCTGTGGTCTGTGGGGTCGCGAAGAGTTGTACACGACTTAGTGACTGAACAACAACAACAAACTTGAGAAGATGGCGTCGAACCGAAAGGTGTCGTTTCTTTCTCTTCCTCAGTTGGTACGCAGACAACTTGGATGCATGCCAGAAGGTCAGAGGAAGGAGTTTTGGAAGGACTTAAATTAGTTTGCATTAATACAATATTGAACTTTAGGAGTCTCTTTAAGAAATATTGATAAATTTGATAATGAAATGGTTAAAATATCTGATAAATAAAAGTGGTGGTTTTTGGATGAGAATGTAATTGAAAATGAATAGAGATGATTTGATCAGACACTAAGATAGTTTGAAATTATATAATCCTACTTAGATTAGAGTATTGATAGATTTTAGAATTTATTATAAGATATTGATAGATTGTTATAGTTAGACTAGCTTTTTGTGACCCGGCGTTGCCCGGGGGCAGAAATTATCCCCAGGCTCTACTAGGAGGAGGAATGCGTTTGTTCTGCAGTGCACCCCCACCTCTGGGGGCGTAAGGGGGGCCCTACCCCCACAGTATATCTGTCCAGATCGTAAGGAATAAGTGTACCACGTGTGGTGCACATCGTTCCAGGCGTTCCAGAGTAATGGTGGAACATACCCACAAATATACAAACCTCCCTCAACAGTATGACATAGTGCGATGCATATATAGACATATAGAACTCGTCCCTGAAATAAAACAGTATTGATGACCTGGAACCCCAAACGCAAACTATCACTGTGAAATGAATGAGGAAACAGGGACACAGTCAACTAAGAGAGTAATCTGAAGGTCCCACTTACTGTCTGCAGGTCCTGTGGCAGGATAGCCCTGACGTATGAGAAACAGGCAGAGGTGGCCAGTTAGCTCCCTGGACATAGCGCCCTCTCAGATCCGACTGGGTGCTGGAACTCTCTGGATCCTGCTCTTTCCACCCTGGGCCACGCAGGCAACGCAGTTTAGTTTCACTTTCTGTTCTGTCTCTGTCTGGTAGCTGAGCTGCTCAGCCCTCCTACATAAGCTGCAGAATCGTCTGTGACCACAGGGTGGCAGCAGACCTGTAGCCCAATGCAATCCCCTTGGTTCCCGACGATCTGGGCCCCCTCCCCGAAAACCGGGGGGTGTATGGGGGTCTGACCCCCGCAGTGTTCTTTTCCAGGCTGCAAGGAACGTGTATGCCAGGTTTCGTGACCGTGGGTCAAGGCACGGAGACGTGTATAAGGAACATACATACATACCCACATACACACACACACACACACGTCTGTTTATATATATATATATATTAGCCCAATGGAGGAGTGTACGTTTTAAAAGCAAGGTAGGATGAATAGACAATAAGCCAGAGAGGGAAAAGAATAACTATTTTTAAATAGTAATTCATTTTAAAATAAGATATGAAGATATTAGGAATTATTTTATGACTGGACTAAACTGGCTTTTTTTTAATTTGATGAAATGGTAAGACATAAGAGATAACAAGAATGCAATCAAATTTAAGGAGATGTTGTATACACTCTATTGAGATTATATTTTAATTGAACTATTAGAATATAGAAAGGTATAAGGATGTTAAATAGTTATAGAAATTGTCGGACATTGTAGGATATTATAGATTATTATACTTTAGGCTGTAGTCTTTCCTCATTTATTCTTTTTTTTCTCTTGCAATTATTGTTTTCTGGTGTATGTATATGCTTTAAGAGGAGAAACTGCTTTGTTATTTAGCAAAGAATATAAGCAATTGAATATAAGAGATTATTATTATATAAGAGATTATTATTTAAGCAATTGAATATAAGAGATTACAGTATTTCAACGGCATGTGTACATAATTGAACTGTAGATCATAAGGAATCTATGAGGTTGTAGTATGGTGATTGATAGATGTAGATGATTACAATATATAATCAATGGTTGTAACCCTCCACTATTTACCTATTGTGTAAACCTTTGTCTCCCCTATATCTATGTGTAATCTTTTCCCTGTTGTATAACTAAAAGAAATAAAAATTATTTACTGGGGGGGGGGAAATTGTGTCAAAAATAATCAAAAATTGTGTTATTTTTGTGAAATTGATCTCAATTTGTGTTACACTCTGCCAAAATAAGCAAAAGTGGTTTTTTTGCATTTGACCTAAATTTCATTTTATGTAGCATTTTGAGTAGAAATTCTCATTATTTAGTTATAACCGGAAAAAAACCATTCCTATTCATATCAAATTGAAGGTATTTAAATTTATCCTGAATTTAGTTCATACTAAATACTACCTGTGGGTCAGGATCCAAAGAAATCCACACATGTCTGAAGGAGGGGAGGAGTGACCTTTTAGCCTCACAGCGGAAGAAGTTTTTCAGGCTGGTGCCCTTGAAGCTGAAAACCCCCCCGTAGCACAGCTACTACATGCACCGGGGTTTGAATCCTGGACATTTATGTTTGACAGGACAACCCAAACATTTTCTTATTCCACTATTTTAGATTAACTGAATGTAATTACTATATGTGGTCATGAGGTCAGAATAGACACACATAACTGCTAAAAGGAAATACCTTGGAAATGCTGCAAAAACATAATTCTAGATCACACCCGTACCTTTTATTGTGGTAACTAAAAAGCAGCTCTCATCTTCAAAGTTTTGAACCATCTAGGAAGAAACATACCATTGCTTGGTGACAACATGCACAGTTCTATGCATTTCCCACAAAGGCATCATATGGAGTTGGACATCTGTTCTGTAAGCATCAACCTTAAGCTTTCCGTTCTTTCTTCCTATCTCAATCATCACTCCTCTAATTCACTCTGCCGTTCTTTATGCCTTCAGGTGCTGTCAAGGGTGCTGTCAATGCTACCTGACAAGGTTAGCACCATATAAGACACAAAGCTACTGCATGTCAACAGAATTAAGCAGTTCTATCAGTTTGTTTAAACATGGCATTAGATGCAGGCTAAATCAGGAAACCTAGCAACAGGGAATTTGGCACCAGTGACCACTAGGAGACCCAAGGGATCCAAGGTTTGAACCCTCAGGTCAAAACAAGGGGCTGATTTATTTGAAACATTTATACTCCACCCATTAAGAAGAGTCCTCACTGGGCAGCTATCAATCAGATAAAAGACAGGAAAAAGCACATATACATATGTGGCAATTAAAAATCCTTCAGAAAAGTAGGATTTTCATTGCATGCTTAAAAGCAAGGTGTCATTTTGGTCTAGACCAGCCGTTCCCAAACTGGATCTAGGATCCATCAGTGGGTTGTGATCCAGTTGTTGGTGGTTCTTGAAACTGACAGGGCAGATTAAGCTACATGCATCAAGGGTTAAACAACCTGCTACGGGAAGGGGGGGAGCACTGCTGCCCAGTCCTTGAGCTGCAGGTGAAGCCAAACTTTTTTTTTTAGGAGCGTCTTGATGCTAAAAAGTTTGGGAAACTGGTCTAGACCAGTGTTTCTTACACTGTGGGTTGGGACCCCCTTAGGCCATGACCCAATTTCAGGTGGGTTGTGTATCATTTAGGCAGCCATCTTTGAAAATATGGGAAGATGGGACACTGGAAAGAGGGAAGGCTGTGTAGTTATTTTGCTTGTGTCACGGTTGTGAATAGGCCTTTTTCTTTCTGATAGACTTTGCTATTGGAAAATGGCTGAGAAATCACCCAACATGGCTGCATTCTCAGGAAAGCAGCAGGCTCTGGTATCACTGGCGCTTCTGGTGGGTCCTAGACAGGCTGTAATTCTAAAAAGTTGGGTCCCAGAACTAAAATGTTTGAGAACCACTGGTCTAGACAAATGCTGAAAATGCTTAACTTACCTTTTGCTTTCCAAAGTATTTAAATGAAGTTACTTAAGGTTTAAATATTTCTGGCACAATTTCTAATAACAGCAAGTACTGGCAGAATCATCTCTTTTTGTTTTAATTTTGTTGCTGTTTTGTTTGAATGCTGGTAACTGCCTTTAGTTTTCATGAAGAAGGGCAGGCAAGACACTATAAATTGGATAAAATCAATGCTGCAAAAAAAATTATTTTTCTCTTGTAAAAAGTGGCTTATAATTCCTTTGCTTGCCAACTGTATCCTATCAGCAATTCATTTTTGTGTCTGTAATTCCATTTGTTAGTCCTTGGCATAATGGTGACAACCATGCCACTAAACTCAAACCTGGAACTCAGTTGTATTCTTTTAGTCTACATCTGCATTTTATCAGAACTCTCATTCCAAAACTCTGAATGACAAGAAAAACACAACACCTAATTTACCTGATCACTGACAAGGATATGAATGCCAGTAGGACCTTGTCTGTAAACCTGGTTAATCTGATGTAACGGAATATTGAACACCAAAGCAAGCTTGCGAGTGACTTCTGAAGCAGCCATTTCTTCCAAGTAGATTGCATGATAAACTAAAACACAAAAAGCCATTTAAGTATTCAAACACAGATTTTCCTTACGGTTTCTCTTATTTCAAATCAAAATGGTAGATGGCAATATACACCTCTAGTCATCAGAAACAAATTCTCTTCCACTTTAAATCTGACAGCTGCTGATTGTCTCATACAATCTACTTTTTAATGTGCTTTCTTTTCCAGCTCAAGGGCAGAAGTCTCAGTCTATCATATTGAGCATCACCTTAAGCCTAGTGTCAACTGTCTAACACAGAGCCCAGAATCACAATCTAAGAGCATCACAACCTTTCATAGAAAGCATTTTAACACAAAATCTTTTCTTTCTAAATAGCTCACTAAGTGAAGACTCCTACTACTGAGCAGAACCAATCTTGCTTTCCAAATCTCGACTACAATGCACTTAACAGTAACTGAAACATTATATGATAATGCCATAGTGCATCAGAGGAAGAAAAGGTACTTCCTCTTACCACTTCAAACTTAAGAAAGCTGCAGCACCACTGTGTACATGTAGCCTTTTTTCTGCATGTGTAGTCAAGCAAATACAAGCATGCTCCCATATCCATGGAGGATTTGTTCCAGGGACCACCCCCACCCCTCCCCCTGCAGATACAGAAATTGTGGTTATGGGGATGACTATATTACTAGCACTCCCTCGTGCCCATTAACATTACCAGGAAATGGTTCTCACTTTAAACAGGTTTCTATATGCATTCAAGCTTACAGTGCTATGAGAGCAGGCTGCTGGCTGCCTGAAGGCCTGACAAAACTAGCTCTAAACAGGAAACAATTAACTTCTACTTCCAGCAAGCCTTTAAAGAATGTAAATGGGCACGGGGGAGTGCTACTAATACAATAATCTTAATGGGGGCCCGAATCCACAGATATGGAGGATTCATTCACAAAGGAGGAGCATCTGGAAACATGACCACCTTCTTAACTTCTCTAAACCATCGTATGTAAAAGAGCTCTGGGACTGGGACTCATGTTGCAGGGCATCCTTTCTGACAAAGGCACCTGCCTTCGTCAACTAGATTTGTGGGTGCCTGGCTACATTACTCCTTAATATTGTTTGTTTAGACTGAACACCCCTACTTCTTACTACCCCCTCCATATACTTTGACTACTGGGCCCTTTAATTTTTGCACAGGTTTCCCTATCCAACATGCTTCATAAACTAGTGTCTTCAACTGAGCACGACAGTCAAAAATATGAGCTTAGAAGTACACATGTACCTCCCAAGACATGGATAGCATACATCTGTCAATGTAACCTAAAATGGCCTCTGCTGTCTGTGCCAAAGCATCATATTGCCAGTTCACATTCAGACTGCTATCTGAAACCATCCTCTGTCTTGAATTTTATGCTTGGGCCTTTGATCATTCAAGGCACAAAGCACTCTGCCCTTGTTACACTTCATTTTACTATTGCCAGTCCACATCAAGTACCTCAGAATTGTTTTAGGTTTTCATTTTTTCTCTTAACTGATTCACAATTTCTCCTGTTTTGTTATCTATGTCGTTTTTTAATAAATTTTGAAAGATGTTGATCCTCAGACTTCAAGAACCCACTACACTTCTGAGCTTAATTCAGATCCATTTCCTAACAGTCTATTTAGTCACTGTCCACTTCCAGCTTTTCTTTAGAATGATGTCATGTGAAATCATATCGTGGTGTTTTATTTTTTTAAAATAGTCCACTAGTATGCTGTGCACCAGGGAATGGCGCAAACAGAGCATTTTGTTCCATAGGGAGCCTGCTTACTGCATCGCCACTAGCCCTGAAACTATGCTCAAATGGAGGAAAGATTAGCCAGGGTACAGGGTCCATTGGCTGGGGTCTCGTGAGCCAGCACATGCCAACAGCACATCACTGGTTTACTAGCTTCCTTATCTTAACAAAAGAAGGCATCTACACAGGTTTGACATTATCGTAGCAAAGCAATGTGAGACACTGCAAGTAACATTACTTTCCACTTGACTGGGGCTAGCAATATTTTGGTTAATATACTCCAATATCTTTCTGTTTATCCAATTAGATGAACAACCTTCAGACAAAAACAGGCTCTCTCAAACTGGTGTGAACAGGTCCTAGATTTCTCCTCCTGTCCATTATAGAGCATCATTGCACTATAACATTCAAATGTCTTTGCTCAATATGTCTTAATATCCAAAAGAACTTGCAATGTGGTTGTGAGGGATAATAAATTACTTTCTTCCAATATATAGGAACGGTAAATTGATAAATAAAAGATAAGATATTGTTCATACCATATATTGCACCATTCCTGCTCTCTCCACTGCCTGAGTCTTGAGGCCTTTCCAGTTGAATATTTCTTGATTGCTCCTGGCATACATAGATTGTTAGACGTGGCCTAACAGACCTGGAATTTAAATGCATAACATAAATATCCTTGGACAGGATATAGCTGACATACATCCATTTTATTTAACACTATTCTTTACTACGTTACAAACTACTCAAAAACTGATGCAAACTATCAAAGATTGTTTAGTCTAATGACTAATCTCAGAACAACTGAGACCGTCCAGCACTGGTGAATTAATCTTGAAATTTAAATTAAAGCAATTAAGTCACTGGTGTATGGTGCAATTTTGTAATACGTCTACTGGAGTAGCAGAAGTAACAGCAAGTTAACATAATCTATTATGCCAGCTTAATTCATAGTTAGAAATCGGCAATTGTTAATATTTAGTAGCCATGACCTCAAGAACTTTAGGTTGGTTATAGCTCACCTAAATGAGAAGATTTGTCTCTTGGCAACAAACCCATCCGTCTTCAAGAAATCAGTACTGCCCAACTGCATTGCTACCAGTCTTACAGTCTACCTTTGAGCTCATCAGTGCCTGCATCATATCTGTGGCCTGCCCTGAAGGTGTACAACAAAACATTCTTCTTTTGAGCACAATACTTCCAACTCCTGCATGAGCTCACACAGGCATATGCCAATTGAAAATCTAAATTAGTATCTCCCAAATCCCTCTAGTCTAAGACAGACTTTCTTACACAACTGAAAGAAAGTTGTGGAGCTAACACCAACTTAGTATTTACCTTGATTTAAGTGCATTGTATAGTCGAATTCCATCAGCTGGACCACAGATTTGTACCAGATCTTCTCTTGTCAGCTTCAATAAATCAGCACCTTCAAAAATATACAGGAAATATATATACTGGAAAGCACTGCTGCTACGTACCGACATACCATGTTTTTGGCAATATTTGTGTACAAGTAATCAGTAATGTGTTAAAATAATAGTTTGGCTTTCAGGAACCTAAGCACAAATATGTTCCTTCCGTTATAAAGGTGGCCTTCTTGCTATTTTAAAAGTTAGTGATTAAATACAATCAAATTTCATTCTGTACCTTAATTTAGAGCACATTTACAAGGTATTTTACACGATACAATAAAATTGTAAGAAAAAGCATAAAAATGAATGGTTACTATACAAAAACTTTCCTACCTAGCTGATATGCAACTATATGAGCCACCTCTTATGGCCATTGCGGCCAAGAGTGCAAGCCAAAAGGTGCTTACATCCATTGGCATGTACACTCAGTGTGCACACAGCTGAACCGAGATGCAGGCTTTTTCAGGGAGCTGAAAAGCAATTTGTAACTTATACGCTGAACAGCCATAGCTACTGGCTATTCAACAGGACACAAGGCCTGATACTGGTAAGTGCTGGTTTATCAATCAATCCAACACATCCACAGGTTGAACGTACAGGGCACAATCCTAACCTGGAGTTAGGCCAGCAAAGTTTGGCCAGCACAAGGGCCACAGTAAAGCACGTTTGGTCCACCCTTGGAGTCAGGGAGGCCAGCACACAGATGTGTGCCAACCTCCCTGACTCTGAGAGTGGTCCAAACATACTTTAAGGTGTCCAGGTTAGGATTGTGCTCACATTCAACTTGCATTGGATTCCTCCAAGTTAAAGTAAACGGCACACCTCATTTACAAAGCATTTTCTTTTATGAGAAAAACATGTTCATGAGATTATCTACTTCTAAAACACAAGATTTAAAAACAAAAAAAATCATACTTTTAGAGACTAAATACCTGAGAAATTTGAAAACAGCCTCGTATAAGTGGAAAACCTATGTTTAAGCAACCATTGTTGGGATTCCTGGATTGTGGCTGATGGTTGAAGTTGCTGGAAAAAAAAGAAATGCCATCATTACCTCTGCAACACCATGTATACAGTCACCCCTTGTCTTACAAGCAGTTGACTTGAAAAACGATGTAAGAAGTGCATTCAATTGCCTCTTTTAAAGCCTATGCTTTGTTGTGTTTTGATCAGTTACATCTGCATTTGATATTTTGGCTATAAACAACAACCCTGGAATGAAAGAGGGGCTACTGTAGTTGAAAGCTTTTCAAAGACAACAGAAAAGAACACTGTAGAAGAGTGTTTGGATAGCATGAGAACCTTCAAGGTTTTACAAGTAGCCTCTCTCTGAACACCAGATATGTATGCTCCCAGAGGCATCTGGTGGGCCACTGTGAGATACAGGAAGCTGGACTAGATGAGCCCCTGGCCTGATCCAACAAGGCTTATTTATTTAATGGATTCTTTTCCCACCTTTCTCACAGTAAAAGTATGCTCTTAAACTGGCACTTACCTCTCCAGAAGCTTGAGGAATTCCATCTCCTTGGTGGTTTGGAGATGATGAGTTACTAGACAGAGAAAAATGAGGAAGGAAAGTTCAAAGTAATTTCACTTTGATTTAAAAGGCTTTGGATCTAGAGGGGCATCTCTCAGCTATTTTGCTATAGTTGTTTCAGCAAACCCCAAGCAACTGCTTAAACTTTCTAAAGATTAAAAATAAGTTGGATAGCTACCAGGAAAACTGCTTCCAGTACATGTGAACAATTTTTGGTGCATTTCCCTGTTAGCAACTCTTGCACTAAAGCTCCCCCAGAAGCAATTTAGAAGTTTCACTATGAAAAATTCAGTTTCTCAGACTTGGAGACAGGAGGCTATCCTAATGTAAACCTGGACTACTCTAGCTTATGCTTTGATCTGTATCTTCATCACCAACTGTGGAGCCCTGCAGAGTCCCTAGGGCTCCCCATGCAGCAGAAGGCAGAAAGGGCTCCACTCCCAGAATCATTAGCAAATCCAGATTCCCCTGAAAACATTCCTATAGATTAGCTTGTCTTCCTCGTACCTTTGCCAAGATAGGCAAGAAAGTATCATTATCCAAAAGAGGAACCAAAACCTATGAGAAAAACATCACACAAGAGTTCTACACCACACTTATTTTTCACTTATTGGAATGTACCATTAGTAGCAGCGTTTTTAGAAAAGTCTTAAACATTCTCTTAAATTTGACTGAAGATGACATGTAGAATATAAACATACCTATCTGGGACACTGTAAGTACTATGTGGAGTAGAGGTAAATGTTGGTGTTGGGGTTGGGCTACTGTTCACAAATGCAGTAGGTGTATCAGGCCATGGTGAGCACTACAGTAAAGAGAAACATTAAACAGCAGTTTTACCATTAAAGTTGGGCACCATGCTGCAGGAACATAACCCTTATTTTAAATAAAACACCCTTTTAAGTTTCAGACTTCATTTTTTGCTATGTATGTCTATAACGCCAAAATCACTTAAATTGACACTTCTGTATCTTTCCTGTTCTATGACAGTAGTGATTTGTTGCTTTATAAACAATGACTTTAGCAATAACTCAACAGGTCATGCCAACAAAGAAAACAGTCAAATCTGCTTTTCTAAAATTCAGATCATTTGAGGCAATCTTCAGTAATGACACAAAATTCAATGAGATAAAGCAAGTTACATTTGTTTTATAATCAATACTTAAAATATCAATAAAATTCCTTCAGTTCTAATACTAAACAACGTGTTATTTCCAATTCTCTTTAAAAAGTAAAGAAAGGAAACTTCAACAAATAGAAATTCTCTCTTTAAAAACTACATACATTAAAAGGCAAGTTACATGGCACATAAATAACAACTTCCCTAAATTACAGATTTTGCTTACAGAAGTTGTTCCTACATAGCTACCCAAGAATGCAAATATCCAGAAACCACCCGAAGGAACATTTTCAAAACAAGTATTGTAGTATGAATTAGTAGTATGCCTGAGAGGCAGGGATCTTCAGTAGTCGTGTTTAGACCCTCAGAAGGCTTCCCTGACCCTTAGAACACACTCCAGACACAACCGGAGCACAGCTCAGGTTGCATTCAGAGGGTACAAGTCTGACCCCCACCACAGGTTCAGAACCTGCAGTTAGCTAAAATTGCAGGTCCCAAATATGCCGATAAACAAGCCGGATTTGAGACCTAAAATGCCTTCAGCAACCAAACTTGTGTGCCCTGCTTTTTTCAGAAACAAATGGTATTTAAATTTCAAAAACAATACAATGAATGTACAGTGGATGACAAAAGAGCCCATGCTAAGTGGAATAGGGGAAAGGGAAAAGAAGAGAAATCAGTATACAGAAACATAGGAATTAACTTCTAACAGCAATCAACTAGATGTCTCTGGAAGCTTACAAACAAGGTATGAAAAGAATGATCCAATGAAAAGAAACTCCAAGAAGCACAATCTTTGAAACTGCCTACATTCACAGAGATCCACTGTTCCCTCAGAACTGAAGGAAACACAGTTTGCAGAGGGAATAGAGGTGAGACCTTTCAATATCGCCACTCTTCTCTCCCTTCCCAGTTACCTTTGTAACAGTTCACAAACTATGGGTCTGTTTGTGACCCACAAACAATTTTGGATAGTTCACAAAACTGACAGGGTAGATTAGGCTATGTGCATCAAACTTTTTTTAATGGGCCCTGTGCTAAAAAGTTCGGAAACCACTGCCTTAGGGGAAAACGAAGTAGCCATTATCAGCAGCATGTTTTCTCTTTTAGAAAAGACAACCAGCATCAGCCAGCCAAACAATATCTAACAGAGGACTGCAATTATTACACACCTATATCAATTAGGCACTGTACAAACCATTAGGAGCACTACCACACCTCCGCCAGGAAAAAAATGAGGAAAAATAGTCAGCACAGCAGAGCATTAACAGAGAGGCAGAGCGTGGAGTAACTGGACAGGCAAGCTCAGAGCTGCTGGTTATTGACAAGATGGACTTGTCCCAATCCTAGGGCAGCAAATATAGGCACACTCACCCCCATATCCACAGGGGACAGGTTCTAGCTGCCATTGCAGATACTAGAAAATGCAGATAGCAGCACACAAGAGGAAGTAATTCACAAATCTCCCCCATGCAAATGACTAATCTGTCTCTGATTGCAGCCCTCATGTCACCGTCTCCTGTGATTAGCTCTCTCTGTGCTATCTGAAAATGCCACTAGGAAGCTCTATCAGGAAGTGGTTTGGAGGACTGAAAACATGAAGCAACACGAAGTGTCACGTTTTCAGCCCTCAAACCCACTTCCTGCTAGCATTTGCAGCAACACAGACAGAAAGACACGTGACACAGTGATAATAGGTGCAATGGGGGAAATTTGTGTACTGTGGGTAAATGAAACCACAGCTGTGGGAGAGCACCTGCATACACCACACATTACAGCAACATCACATCTGCAAAGTTTTATTTACATTGTTTACCTCCAAACCTAGGTTCTAAGGTTTTCAGTTTTCCTTTTTAAGTAGTTGGACCTTGGTATCCATTGCAAGTCTATTCCCAGCTGCCCCCCAACCTCCTCGCAGAAACCAAAACCCACCAACAACTGAATATGTGGGTAGGGTCCATCTCCCATGCCCGGGAGGCTTACTGAGGTACGGGAAGGCCAAGCATGGCCTTCCCAGGCCTCAGAAGCCTCTTGGATGTGAATGAAGAGTGTGCCCAGTCACGTCTGGGAAGTCAGCTGAGGCCCTCCATGTTTGGAACCTGCGCTAAGACAAATCTGTGGGTTATGAACCCATGAATAAAGAGTACCTATCGTATTAGCTACTAACATTATGCTAACATTAAGCATTAATGTTATGATAGCATTGCGCATTAGCCTAGTAACACAGTATTAGCATCTGAAACTGTTATAACAAGGTATTACAAAGTAAGTACATTCCTGTAGTTTGAGATGTGCAAGGCTGGTATTTGTTTTGTTGCAACATATTTTGCGCTATATTGTAATAGTTTTTGATTTCAATAAGCTAACAATTAAAACCTGTATTTGTTTTGAGTTTGTAATGCATACTCTGTACAATAAAGTTAAGACATTTTTGATGTATCAGTTTCAAAATTACAGCAATTAACCAAAAGTTAAAATTAGAGTTGAAGTTTAATTATCTTGACTCAAATGTGACTTATGTTCCAATGAAATTGCTTGTAGTTTAAAGAAATGCTACACAGAGTATTCCTCTTAAAATGTTCAGTATCTATTTCAAGGTTTGGGATTTTGGGGGGTGGGAGGGTAAATAACATGTCTCCTTCCTACCTATTTTTCATACATTACATCAGCATTCCTTTTGAACTATTGTTTTTAAGCAGCACATTGAACCATGCCTTGGTCTGGTGAGTCCTAATAAAAGTTTATGCTCATATTTCACAATTTGCAGCACTGATAATACCTATTGTTCCAGAACAATGATTCTTTCAGTCTTATCTCCAGTTGTGTGAAGAGTGAAGCTATTTTTCTGCATGAGGTGTGCAGATATGTACAAGAAGCCATATTTTAAAATTAGGTAAGATAACAGAATTTCTCTATTGGGTGTTCCAAAACCCTACTGTACTAAGGCAGGGTTAAGGTAGATAATAAAATAATTTTAGGATTTAATGCACAAGATTTATGCCATCTAAGTGTTACATTTGGAGAACACTTGACTATAGCTGTAGATGCCATGTTTTATAAGTTGCCCATTAATTTTCTTGTGGATTTCCATCAAGAGTTTAGCACTGACTTCCTTGTCAATGTTTTCTATATTAAGTATGCTTTTCCTCTCATATGCTCTATTTCCAAAGGAATCCACACAATGATCACTTGTCCACAACAACACAAGAGCAACCTTCTATTCAGGATTGCTCTTTCTTCCCCTCAGATTTTTATGCTCCTGCCAGTTAACGGGACAAGGCAGATTTCAAATTCTTAATACTTCATAACTAAAACGCTAATGAAAATAAAAGCAATCAACACCTACAAAAGCATCCATGCTACAGCTACAGAAAGATCATGTGAAATCAACTACTTTTCTCAACATAATCAGGACGTAAAGAGTCAACTTGAGCCATAGGGGACCGAACATCTTCCTTGTCACTAGTTTCTCACAGATTCAACAACTGTTAGAAAAGTTGTTCAGTCATTTCTGTGACCTTGTCATAACCCTAAAGAGAGCCCATGCAAAAGCCTGAAGGAGGTAAAGTTGGTATATACTGGGGAGGGCTAAGTTAAAACCAAGGACAGAATGTGGGTTTGCCCACAATTAAATAAAACCTGGTTTCATTCCTTTGCAAGTGGGAATTGTAAGCAAAGTTGCCTACCAGAAGCTCTACCTTGATCAAAGAGCTTCTGGACAAACAAGCACTGCAGAAGAAGAAAAGCAAGGAAAGTAAAACAGAAGTCAGTGACTAAAGCCACACCTCCCTTTAGGCCCTCCTCAGGAACAGCTGGATAGTATCTTGCTGACTTCTACAGAAGAAATGACTAAGGATTCTGGTCAGGTGCCTGAACAAACTCTACTAACCTTTGCCAGGACCTGGAGGAAAAATGCAGTGTAAGCAAAGTATAGCAGAAAAACCGGGGGGGGGGGGGGGAGATGCTTCTCACAAGCAAGCGAAGTGCAAGGATGGCTGGTGTATCATAAGCCAAGTATGGCCCCTGAAATCATTCTAGGTGCTCAAGAAGCCATCTTATATTAGAGCACGCCAGACATTACCCACCTCAAGGGCAGATACTGCGAGTGTGCTTATGTGCCTTGTGGTTGTGCAGCTAGACCCAACCACAGGGCAAAGGGAATTCAAAATGATCATCCCCATATGAACTGACAGCATAGGCAAGGACATTTCAGCATCCCAGGGTCAAGGTAACCAAATATGCTTGGCCTGGCCCTAAAGAGCAGCTTTCATGTGTCAGACCTGAGAAGGTCCATTCTCTTATGGGTGTAAGAACAACTATTCTACTTAAATCAAGGCACATTATAGCTTTATTTTCAAGTGTCAGCTTTTTCATAAGGAGTGTTTCAAATGCAAGTCTGCATCTTAAACAACTACATGATCAGACTGAGCCCATCAAGAATTTAGCATTAGTAGTTTTTACAGTTTTACTATCTTTAATACCAACATCAGAAAGGGAAAGGCACTAACCCGAAGAGCAAAGTATTATTACCACAAACAGTTTGTGACAAGTCATAGTTTTTACTGTTCGTAAAAACATGCAAGTGGATATAAAGCAACACACATAACTCAACAATGTTGCTACTTCTTATTCCATTAATTAACATATGAACAAACAGCTTTCAAGAACATAGCTATTCAGTACAGCCATTTCATGTGTAAATGGAAGCCCTTTTTTTTAAATAAGCGTCACAGGCCTGCTAACATTTTTCTTATGTGTTAGATTTAGGAAGTATTTCTCACTAAGATACAAGCATGAAGTAATTTGTGGGTAAGCAAAAGTGAATGAAATTAAGCCAAGGCAGATAAATTCTTTGTATTTTTTGAGCTTCGATTAGGGAAATTGGTCCTATATCTAACACTGCACAAGATAACTTGCACAATGAAAAGTAAGCAGAAGTCCCTTACACTGCCTCGCTTTGCCAGAGAATCACCGTAGTCTGCTGGCAAAGTCCGCTTGCTGGACTTTTTCTGCTCATGTTCAACTGCATCTTCAATTATAGGCTCAAGCCTCATCTGGACAAACACCAAAGATGTGGATCAATTTCTTTTCATTATACAGTGAGGAAAAAATTTAAAGCCTTTTAAAAACTTCTGCAATCTTTAGAAAGCTATAGAAAACTCACTGGCATTTAAATAAAAAGAAATGCAAAAACCCAGTGAGGCTCTGCCCATAAATTCAACCATTTCTAAATTAAGTGGGTGGGCCCAAACTGGACAAGGAGAAAACAAATCCTAAAACAGTTTTCCCCTGAATTGAAGGGTTATTTACATACAAGAGATCCTCAAACACTAATTGTTTTATTAAAACATCTATTTCTACTTGATCTTAAATCTTACAGGTCTGTTTCTTTAAGAAACACATCTCTCAAATAAGCCTACATTTACCTAGTTTATGCCCCACCCTCTGAGACATTACTTATACTACAGTATGCCAAGCACAAAATTTCTCTTATCTCTGCAAACAGACATTTCCACATGATTACCTCTGTGAGAATTGTAGTGTCATAGGAAGGTTGATATTTTTCTTTTTCATGGGCTGTTCGTTTCTCCATCTTTTCTCTGTCTGTTTTCTGTTTTCTGTCTGCCCCTTTTGGCTAAAAATGAAATTACAGGAAGAAAGCACCTTTAAAACACTGTTATAAAATTACCCACAGTATTACAAGTGTCTCTTTTATACCAGCCAATCTTTACTGACAGCTCTTACCTTAAAAACTTTGATTTGGCAGCTGGCTGAATGAAGATGATCAGTGTATTCCCCATTTTCTGCCTGTTTAAAAGTGTCAACCTGAATTCTAAAAGGAACTCCTTTTTCACCTCCATGCTTACGAGGTGTAAATTCAGTGCTGATACAATGTACCTGAAAAACATACATGTGTTGCTTAGATATCATTATTAACAGTTCTCTAGGAAAAGGTGAACAACTTGTGATTTACTCAACCTAACCCAAGATATAGCCCTATATTTTATTCTGTCACACAGATTTTGGATTCAGAGACAAGATCTGAATAAAAGTAGAATTCTTTCTTATTTAATTCTGTATTTTTGATTATAACAGCTCTTTGGAGGAAGGGTGGATATATGCAATAAATACTAACATAAAGCACTATTTAATTTATGGAGTTCAATGCAACAAAATACAATTATGCTCACTGGTTGAGATGATTTCTGGGGCAGGGGGAAACCTTCCCTAGGAGGATGCTACAATTCTATTGGCCCTGTCTCCTCCACATGGGAGAGGCTATCCTGAAGCATCTCAGAATGCCACTTCCTCTACCAGAGAATTATTGGAAATTCATGAAAAGCTATTGACTATGCAGCTAAACAGAACCTCTAAATTCATAGGCAGTATACTATACCTCTATATATCAGTTAGGGATAAGCAATCGAAAAATAGGCTGTTGCCTTTGGGATTTGATATAGAATGGTGGACTAGATGGACTCTGCCCCCTTCCAGCAGAGCTCTTACTCTAATGAGATACATTTCTAGGATGGCGACAATGTGAATATGAACACCTGGATCCAATACAATGATGTAGTAACGGATGCTACAATAAAGAGAACACAGGACCAAGTTTCAACTCTTTCCAGATGCTGAATAAAACCATCATTTTTCAGGAGAACAAGTTTTCAAACCTGAATAAAGGCAGATGTTCGTTTTCCTGGATCCCACAGGAATTCAACTGCATTGAGCTGGCTTGAATTTGTCTTTATATCAATTACTCCAACTGACATAGGAATATCTATGTAATACACAGGCATGCTTTAGAAAAATGAGGCAATTAAGATTTCTATTATGCACATTTCGAACTATTATAAAAGAACATTTACTTAGCATAGGTTGATGGCAGTAATTTGTTGTAACAAACATGCTGGGATTTTAAAGACCCCAGTAACATTCAAATACATTCAAATTCTAATGTGTCTTAAGACAATCTTTGTGTTCTGATACAGAGGTGGCTCCACAGGTGAGGTACATGCTAGGGCCCACACAAGCACCAACTCCTAAGGAAGTGAGGAGCCACAGCTGCCAATGCTCAGCAAGTCAGGCCCCACAGGGCTGCTTACTGGGCAATCATGGGGGAGCGATGGCAGCAGCAGATCATCATTTTTCCCTAGTATCATTTTAAAGTTCCTGAATATCCTATCCCCCAATGCTGCTGTCCGACAGGGACTTGGGAATTGCTAAACAGAATCAGGGAATGGAAGAACAATCCACTGCTGCTTCCCCCATTGGGCTTACTAGGAAGCAGCAGCAGTGGACTACTGCCTTCCTCTAGGGACAGTTTACAAATCCTGCAGTTGCAGCTCCTTACCATTGCCTAGAAAGCCAGCTAGAGCCCTGGGCCCAATGGCAAGGGCTTACTAAGAAATGGTAGGGAGAAGATGTAGCAACAGACACTAGTCTACTGCTTGGTTCCTGGGCATCAAGGGGGGACATGATTGAGACATACAAAATTATGCACGGAAGGGATGGAGTCGATAAAGGGATGTTCTTTTCCCTCTCTCAAAACACCAGAACCAGGGGGCATCCGCTAAAACTGAGGGTTGGGAGAGTTAAAACAGATAAAAGGAAGTACGTTTTTACCCAGCGGATAGTTAATCTGTGGAACTCTTTGCCACAGGAGGTGGTGATGGCATCTGGTCTGGATGCCTTTAAGACGGGATTGGAAGGGTTTCTGGAGGAAAGGTACATCGTGGGCTATAGGCAATGATGGATTGTGCAACCTCCTTACATTGGTGGTGGGCTACTTCAGAGTACCGGGTGCAAGGGAGTGGCAACAGGATCCAAGCATCTTGTTGTCTCATGACTCCCTGGAGCACCTGGTGGGCCGCTGTGAGATACAGGAAGCTGGACTAGATGGGCCTTTGGCCTGATCCAGCAGGGCTCTTCTTATGTTCTTATGGGAGGCATCAGTGGAGGGCTTTTAACTCAGGGTGCCCCAAAGGCTGGAGCCAACACTGCTTAGATATCAGAATATTACTTATGACTAGAAGTGTTTAATTCCGGTAAGAGGATTACAACTGGACAGCCCAATCCTGAGCTGCCTGGCTGTTGGTACACTTGTGCTAAGGCACACCGGTTTGGGCCTTTACTAAACAGAATGCACTTACTTCTGAATAAAATAAACATCGTTTTCAAACATCTCTACTTATGACACTGCTGTCACAAGCTCTTCCCAAAATTAATAGACTTTCTAGTTAATAGAAATCTATATGGTATTGTATCAGAGAACTGATATAGTACAAATTTTTAAAAGGCAGCAATATCACACCTCACCTTTTCATATGAATAGACAACCTTAATTCATACACGTACCTAAATCAAGTAATCGGTCTCCAGGACGATTCCACTTCCATCCCTCTAGCTGCTGATGCTCAGTGTACTGCAGCCTTCTGTCATGGAACACAACTCTTATGATACTCTAACAGAAAAAGGAAATAATTGCCCATATAAATTCTGCTAAAATAATTATTGTAGTAAATTCCATTCATTTTTCAATTTTACAAAACATATCAACACAAAATACTTAATCACTATAGGGCAACTATACTATACAGTTATACATTACAAATATAGGCTACCCTCTACACCCCAGTAGTTATTTATTTGCTTACTGCTAAGAATACATTTCTTCCTTTTACAAGTCACTGTAAGCATGCAAGCTTATAGTGACATGCAGCTTGCCTGCTCATTACTGTAAGGTTTGTAGCCTGTATTCTTAGCAGTAAGCAAACACATAATGTTAATAGGCACAAAGGTCCTGCAGAGGTAGGGTCCCCTGGATCAAGCGTTTCCGTATCCACAGGAGTCCCTGGAACAGATCCCCCCATGGATAGGTGGGACACACCAGTATGCATCAACTCTCTTACCACTATATTCTCTTAACGGTAACAGATTCAACAACTGTGTGAAATGTATTCAATAATGACATAGGAGTATACAAACGAATGGGCTCCTCTCAGATGACATCCACACCAATCAGACGCATATCTGACCTGTTGCCCGGGGTGGCGCGAGCCATGGGCGCCGGGCAGCGGTGGGGCGCCATTGCGCACAGTCCGTGCGCGAAACAGTGCACTCTTCGG
>JAJKFI010000032.1:2744713-2836227 GCA_029204185.1 Lerista edwardsae
AGAGAGAGAGAGAGAGAGAGAGAGAGAGAGAGAGAGAGAGAGAGAGAAGTGACCGAAATGGTGGAAATTGTGGTTTTTATAAATAATACCATCATTATATTATATATCATTTGATGTGTAATATAAGGCAGAATGCAATGAAATAAACTGTATTGAATTATCTGTGTTCTAGCAAATGTTATAGCAAAATACCACAAAAACTCTGACTTACGTTAACAAAAAGTGGATTTCTTTAATTCTTAACTGACCACCAATGAGATTGAGCGTTCTGAGAGCTAAATGAGGTACTATTAAGACACAGCATTGAACTAAGAGGTTATTATGAATCAGCTCCCTTTTCCATGTATAAGAGCTAATACTAGAATTCCTTTTTAGTTGTGTGAATGTCATCGTCGGCCACTGTTTTTTTGGCTGGTTACTGATTTGCTAGATGACCTGTACTGTTCTATAGTAACATAAATAAATTTAATTTATGTTAAATTTGGAGTGGGACACCAAACCTAGTGATGTCACTGGTGAGACATATGGGTGTTGTTGGCCACTGGCTTAGACGACTTTTAAAGTGGATTCTAAACATTCATGGTGGATTATAGTATATCAATGGTTATTAACCATGATGGCTACACAGAACCTCTAGAAGCAGGGGCAGCTGATGCATTTTCTGATCCCCATCTTTACGCAATTAGGTCATTATGTTCTTTGCTGTGTAAGCAGACAGTGGATGGCTGCAGCTGCAGGCTATGGATTGCATCAAGAGCTTCTCCTTTGTTGTGTAAACAGACACTCCCTGCAGCACGCAGGTTACTGGAGACTTAGGGCACAATCCTAACCTGGAGTTATGCCGGCACAGTTAGGCTTCTGTGGCACAGAGGCTTTGCAGCCAAAGTTTGGCTGGACATAAGGGACACTGTAAAGTATGTTTGGACCACTCTCTGTCAGAGAGGTCAGCACACAGATGTGTGCCATCCTGCCTGACTCTGAGAGTGGTCCAAACACGCTTTACGGTGGCCCTTGTACTGGCCAAACTTTGCTGGTCTATCTCCAGGTTAGGATTGTGCTCTTAACTGCCTCATTAAGGGTCTATTCTTTGTTGTGCTTTGACCCCTGTTGCATGCAGTTGATGGTTAGGTGGATACACGTCTGTAAAATTTATGGGTGCCAAATGACCTAGCTATGCCACTGTGTGCCTCCTTACAGATCTACAATGCTTTCATTCCATTTTACCTGCAACTAAATTACTTACAGAATCACCATCCTCTTTTTTTGAATCCCTTTTCATGGGTTCATTCATATCTTCTTGACTACGGAAGCTGAAATTCTGAATTGCTTCAGTTACTCCACGAAGAGAACTATAAATATCTTCTGAATTCATGTTTTCTGTGTCATAATCAAATGCACTGCAGAAAATAATGAAGCAGATTTTGTTTTAACTACTACAATATGTCTTACCAGAGGGGTAATAGCTCTTATTGGATACGAAGGCAATGAACATGCCAGTGAATGAAGAACTACTTCTGTTTTTAAAGCAAGAGATGAATAACTTTTATCGAAATAAGCTATTAACTGAGTACAAACAAGATGAGTAATGCCTATGTTCACACTGTACTTCCTGACTCCTCTCTGGCAATCAATTCCAATAGAGTATGCAATGCCTGTCCTGCAGGTTAGGCTTACATCATCCACCTGATAAAGATCTTGGAGGATTATAAATACTGTGAAGTTCGCACACAGGAATGCCACTTACTGGCATATGCAATACTGCATATTGGCATGTTTTGGAGGACCATTTTATCTTGAGGAGTTAGTGATGTACGACCTGAGCTTTTTGGACCCTTAAGGGATTACAAGCTTGCTGCAATATCCTGCTAGAGCAGTGGTTCTCAAACTGTGGGTCAGGAGAGGCACCTGGAGCAGCCATATTGAAAATATGGGAAGATGGGATGCTGGAAAGGGGGAGGGCTATAGTGTTAGTTTGCTTGTGTCATGGCTGTAGGCTTTTTTCTTTTGATTCACTTTGCTATTGGAAAATGACTGAGAAATCACCCAACTTGTTGCTGCATTCTCAGGAAAGCAGCAGCGTCTGGTGTCACAATTATGCCATTTCCAGCCATAACATCACTTCCAGTAGGTCCCAGACAGATTGTCATTCTAAAAAGTGGGTCGCGGTGGCTAAAAGGTTTGAAAACCACCGTGCTAGAGTATATTCTCATTAATTTGTAAAAATGTTTGAAGAGCACTGTTTTTCCCTTAATCAGGTGCATCTTCTAAGCTGTGTTAGTGCCTGCAGGCAATAACTGGGCAGCTGGAAGGGTTTGCCCCTGCTTTGGAAAGCACTGAGCATCACTCTCACATGGGGATGGCTGAGGATTTGACAACTAAATAAGTATGCTTTTTCCAGCTACTAAATTATAAACATTAATTGGGGCCGTTTAGTTAGGGCAAGTACCTAGTTCTCAAATGAAAACCATTCCATAGTGAACTAAAGCATATTGGAATGAGAATATTGGGAGTTAGAGGTGGGGTTGAGTTAGGTTATATAACCCTCATTGAAGAGGGAACAAATGCCTATACTAGTAATAGAGATGAGGCATTACAGTAACAAATACAGAGGAAAGGATTTTGCCACAGTGGGCAGCTATTACGGAGGAAAACCTGTGGAAGACAATATTGAACATTTCTATGACAAGTGAGGACAAGTGAGAAATGGGTGCAATACTGGTTTTAATATTTAGGCATTTGGGCACTGCAATCAAATATGCTTTCAAAAGGTGGAATTCAAAATATTTTGGAGTTAAAAATGTAATCACAATAATTTGGATTATCTGCTCAAAAACTAAAATGGAAAATCTAAAATTTGGTTTCTTACCTTGGTGACAAAGTATTTTGGGATGTATTAGTAGGGGAAGTGAGGGGGCTAGACCAACTGGCTGGTGAGCGTGGAACAGGCCTCGTTAAAGGACTGCCCATGGATCCCTGTAACAAAAAAAAATATTAGTCAGAGCTGCTTTGCGTTTTTCTAGCATTATTCTACCTATATTATCAAGCACGTAAGTAAACTTGAAATGACAGCTTGAAAAATCCACTTGAAGCTTAACTAATAAGGTAATTTCAGTCACAAAAATCCTAAATATTCACAAATGCATACATTTATTATAGCCAAGTATTCTTTAAGTCTTGCAATGTTTACACTCACAAATATCTTAATGGAAGCTAATTAAAATACCTGGCCACTGTTTCCTGTATTCCGGAGATGGTTGTGAAGCAGCTTTGTGGCGCCGTCCTGAAACGTTTTTGGTAAAGCACCCAATAACATGGTAAACTCTGGCGTATTGAGTTCAAAAAGAGAAATCAACACTGAATGTGCAGCCTAGGACAAAAAGATCAAACAAAATATAGACAAGAAAGGTATTAAAAGTGAGGATTCTAGGTCAAAGTACTAGTATGAATAAAACATGAAAGATAATTGAAACTCTCTGGTGAGATACAAATTGAATCTGAGCATCTCAGACACTAAAACATTTCACCGAAACCAACAACTTAATTTTGCATAACACATGGCAGATTCTAGGGGCAAAATACCATAATCTACCTGCTATTTATGTCCAATTTGACTATATGTGCTGCTGAAGTGAGCACACCTGCTATTCATTTTCCAACTCTGTGAACCAAGCTGTCATTCATGTGCTCTCCATGCTAGATACAGTTAATTGATTCTTTGGTGGGTTACAGTCTGAATTCATTAAGCTGCATCCTAAAAACTAGAAAGTAGCTTGAAGGGGTTAGGTAGAACGGCACATAGTTGCCACCAGAGTCAGTGCTGGACATTTTGTGTGCGGAGTCTCACAGCCCTGCTAATTATAACAATTGGCATACCACTGCTGACTGGATAATTACCCGAGAGGCGAAGGGCTGTGAAACCAGTACAAAAAATCTCTGACTCCACCCAAAATTGCTTCCAATTCTGCCTCCTGTGTAGGTCATAGAGTCAGAAGACATTTTGGTTGGAGTTGGAGGTTTTGTGTACCAATTTCACAGCTCTGGTTGCCACAAGAGCTGTGCTATTTCAGGACCCAGGAAGCCCCTGACCCTATCTAGTCCCTTCAATGTAGCGTGGTGAACTAACAAAGTTGGGAAAGATGCTACAATGGAAATTGCCAGCAACCAAATAGTATGCTCCCCTTGAGCACTGCCGTACTCTATTCAGGGCAGGGGGTGGGCAGACGCTTCATACAATAAGAATAGGAACAACCTGTGCACAAGGATGGCTAGGGCACCAATACCAATAAGAGATATGGGGAACATCTTGCTATGTAGCTATATATCTGGTATAGCTAATTAAAGAAGGGGAGCTCCATGTATCTATCATCTATGTAGCTTGATCTCAATGTTCATGTGACCAGCTTTGCTGACAACTATATGTTAGCCAAACCCTGTCCTCCACATGTACGGCCAAGGTCTACTCCTGTAAGTCACCTACTCCCGTAGGTGAGATATGGGGAATGGAATAAAACTCCGTGCAGTCAGAAATACATTAAAAACACCTTTAGTCAACTTACCTTCCTAACATCTGAACTTTTAGGTTCTGTTGTCCATGTGATAATTCGAGACACTGCCAGACGAGTTTCACTTGAATTTACAAAATCTCCTGGATCCATCTGTTGTGCAAGGGTCTCTATATATTTTAGAATTGCAGCTTTTACCTACAAAAATAAAGAAAGTCAAACAGATGCTCCCCAAAATCTGACAGACAGTGGTGAGAGGGCTACAATGAAAGAGAAGTCCTTTAACGTGAAAGCAAGTCATCCAGCAACACTGTCCTCCCAGGATAAATAAGTAGAAAGGTAGTCTTCGCATTGAATGCTGATAGCAGCTATAAGAAGTTATCTTAATGGAAAAGGAGAGATGAAATAAGCGTGTTGGATAAAGAACAGAGGAACATGGCTGACAGAACTTGTGATCCCCTCCCTTGCCATCTCTCGAAGACTTTTGCATTCCATTCTTCAGTGAGAGTTTCAGAGTGAACTGAAAATAGCAGTTCTAATAGTCCGCCTCCCTAGAAAAGCATTTTTTTTGAATGGGAATGTGCTTTTTCCCCTTCTTCAGAGATCAAGAAGGTTCCATCTTATCTGCAGTGGCCATCTATGTTGAGTCACATCAGAGTATATATATAAAAAAAAACTGTATAAAAAATGTTGGACCTGTAACTGGGCTATACTGCAGTTCTCATGCTTCTGCTTGCACAAGAGATTGCATAAACAGAAGAATGTACTTGGATTTTACTTCATTTTTCTCACCCTACAACCTTTCCATAAGTAGAAGACACTTTCCAAAAAGCTGAAGGACACCTCTGGATTGATACCAGTATTTGATTACACACATAAAGTCAATATTCAATGTTGTAGTGGTCAAGAGCCAGAAAACTCTTTGTGACTACTTCTGTGTGCTCAAAGAAAATCAGAAGTGATTTTCAATTGCGATTTTTACTATTTTGGAGGCTAGGAGCCCTGCAGAGGCGTTTGTGGGGCTCCCCGCCTCCAGAGGCCAGCACTCCAAGTAAGTTGACCCCCCCCGCCGCAGCAATATGATCCTGAGGATCATGTTGCTGCCTTGTCCCTCCCACCCTTTAAAAGGAGAGGGACAAGTGCTTCCCTGGCTGGTGGGTCATAACCCACCAGTTTGGGAACCACAACCTAATGGATTCTGGGTGGCCATTACTGGAGACAAAAGAGTGACTCATGGTCCAACTCAGCAGGGCTGCTCTTATGTTCTAAAATATATAAAATATGTCATAACCTTGGAATGTGTGCGTGCGCGTGCGTGCATGCGCATGCGTGTAGAACAGGTATCAGATTTGATTTTCAGCTGCCTGCAAAAGTGCACAGGACCTGGCAGGCAGGATGATTACTGTACTTTGCAAGAAAACATCTTGAGAAAGGGAGGGTTCTAGGAATTTCTCTTATGAAATATTTGTAAAAACCTCATTTTAAAAAAGGAGGGGTTATGGTCAGCCTGCCTATGTAAGCCACCTTGTCTATGAGAAAGTATTATTCAATATTGTAACAAATAAATGACAACATTTCCATATTTTCTCAAGAATTCAAAACAGTGTTCTCCTTCATGAATTATTCTATCTCCTCAAAAATATGTTGGGCCAGCACAAGTAACATACCCTGATGTCAACAACAGTTAGTGCTATATGTATTCTTTTTAAAAACATCAAGACTCTCCTTTCTTTGTAGTAAAAATGCTTGATGACAAGGGCATCAGCACAATTTATAATACATAAAAAGTAAGTACCATTTAGTCTACAGATATTTCCATAACTTATGTATTATGCTAGTTTCACATGTGAATTCCTCCCTGCACCTGCAGTGGATTCTTGCTTGTGGAATCTTACAGTGGATTCTTGCTTTACGAAGGGAATTTATTCCAGAGACACTACTGTATTGTGAAAACATTGTAATGTGAACCTAATAATTGTTTTGGGATAATTTGTTCCATGACTTTGGAAGTTGACGTTTCTGCCACAGAACTAAGCTATTTCCCTCTTTAAAGGGTTATTTTTAAAAAGTGCCTAATGTGCATTTTAGAGACTATGGTTATTGGTTTGCACAATTTTACAAAAAAAATTAAATGTCTGTACTTTCCTCAACACACATAGCCATGATGTTAAAAATGCTGCCACTGACGGAGGTGGTATCAAACATTTGTGTTCTCATCGCTGATTGGCTTATCAACTATTCACAGTCCTTCTAGCAGCAATTGTGAGCCCATCGTAAAGTGAACAAATTATCTTATAGTGAACTTTGTTTTACAACGGACAGTCCATTGTAAAGTGATTTGATTGTAAAAGGAACCCACTGTATATTTTCTACTTGTTTTCTCTGTGCAGCTCCCTTCTTAAAAGCCTATTGGATTCAGTGTTAAGATGCATCTTTTGGGAATATCGGAAGGGAGAGCACTCTTATTATCCTTCCTTCAGGAGAGAAACAAAATCTGTTTACGTCAGAATCAGACAAATTCAGTACTTTTCCTAGATAACCTGGATTAGAGGTTTTCAAACTGGGGCATCGCAACGCCCCAGCCAGAAGAGCCCAGCTGCTTTCCCCTTATGGGGCGGGAACCACTTCCTGGTTGCAATCGCGAAACGATTAGGTTGTGATCTTTTTTTCATTTCTAATGCATGGGAAGCCCTGCAGAGGGGTCTGCAGGTCTCCCCAACCCTCAAGGATGCTGGGGCAGTCTGTGGTAAGACCCCCCTGACCCATTATGTCCCCAGAAGTGACAAGATCATTGCGATTGCGTCACTGCCATTCCCCCCCCCAGCACTTAAAGGGGCTCTCAAACTCCTGGAGAATTTGAGAACTGCTGGCCTAGATAGCTGAGCTTTCCCCTGCTACTTTGACAGGTCTCTAAGTAATACTATCACCCTCTTCCATCATGTTCTCTCTAGTCATCTTTAACACATTTTGGAGTCTCACATTTTCAGAAGTGTATGTGCATAAGTATACAGAATATCTTTCTGTTTATATATATATATATATATAGTGTCTCATTGAATTGTATAGCTACCAAGTGTAGAAAAAGGGGCATGTGTTCGTATCTAGTAATTAGAGAAGGTCTAATCCAGCTAACACATCTCCATTATGTGACCACTTTAAAGAATTATTTTAATCCATGAAGTTCAATTCTAGAAAGCTACTGTAAAACAAGATCAAGAGAATCCCCCTGACAAACAGCACCAAAATCAAAGTGCCTTTAGCATATACTATAACATTCTGCTGCACTTTTGACAAACGAATAGGAGGTATTTGCATGTGGCTTCAGCATCACTGTGTTCAAGGATACAGAAGTGGTAATTTGTGAAAAGCTATTAACAGTGCACATTTACTTGCGTGCAGGATAGAGGAAAAACGCTGGTTTTATATATGCTTGTTATTTTCCCAAATGGCCTCAGTTTATATTCATAATAATTGCTGCACTTGTATTGAAGGCTGCAATTTCTCCAAATGCACATTTACAGGAGAGTAGTCTATCTTGTATACATAAAATATATAGTGCAATGGAGGATACTTTTTCAGCCTTCACATCAATGTCTGAATTGTGATCATTCTTGGCTGCGTATCTTGCAACATACAGGACTATCTTTAGAGGGATTTAAAGAACGTTCATGATAAAACTGTAAAATATAGAGGCTAGTTTTCTAATTTTGAATATGCAGGAATACTGCGTGACAACGGGAAGGTCAGGAATTAAGTTCAGCTATGAGTTACCAGATCCATAAATGAGGATTGGGAAATCACAAACATAAAATTAGGAAAGACTTGATAGAGTGAGTTTGCATAACCAGCTTGGTGTTAGGCAGCCATATGTTTGTTTCTTATTCTGTTCGTCTTGTGTTTTCTTGTAACGTTTACTGCCAAACATTTCAACAGAAGCATAACGTTCAACAACGCTTGGAATAAAGCATGCTCAGAACTCCTTGCAAAGGTTAGTAGCTGCATATGGATGCATACAAATAAAAAATTTAAAAAATGTAAATTTACACATAGTAGGTTAAAAAAGGCAATAATGCAGACAAAAACCTTGGAGCTCCAAAAAGAGCGAAGCTGGTCCTGCAGTGCTGGCTTGACTGTCTGAAATTTTATAAAAACAAAACCCACTAATTGAAAACCTTATGCAACACAGATACAAAAAATTAATAAGCAGAATGTCCACAAGTCTCGCTTACAGTTAAGTCTCAAAAGTTCTTACCTTTAAGCTGGGTGTTTGGGTCTGGTCAACAGTGAACCTCATTAAAATACTGAACTGGAGATCATTTGGAAAAGATTCCCTGCAAAAATACATTGTTATACTTTGTATAAAATTCACCCCATAATGTTTTCCTGAGGTTCCCAGGGGACTATGGAAACTTTGGGGGGGGGGGAGAAGAAATTAGAAGATATTACAGGCTCTAATGCCAATTTGAGGTTCCCTGTGGCTAAATTTGAAAAATTTATAACCTGCCTTTCCCATGCCAAAGCAAATGCCCAGGCAGCGTATAAAGCTCCATAATAAAAGTACAATACATCACAACAACAAGTAAAAAACATTAAAACAGAGCATTACAATATTACTTTTAACATTAAACACTAAAACAAAAACATTAAAACCCAACAAAACCCGACATGTATCACTGAGCCATTGGGGGAAAACAAATCTGACCAAGGAACCAGTAAGCCCACAGCATTATTCCACAGGAACAGAGGGTAAACATCCACCCATCGGCCAAATGGCACAACAGGTACGTTTTGAGACTTCACCGAAAAGCCATGAGGGAGGGAGTAGTTCTGAATTCCCTTGCTTCTTAGAAATGGGTTTTATTTAGTAACATCTATTTTCAACATAATATCTTGCTATGTCATAATGCTTTTATTCATGGAGCTAATACTTGGTGGGTTTGAATTGCTATTTGGGAAGACACCATATTTATTGCTGATAACTATTAATACAACATGCAGAGAATTAAAAATGCATCTATTTTCATACAGCCAAGAGTTGATTACCTTGTTACATCAAGTGCTTTTTGAACTTTTGCTTGCACAGACCCCAACAAATCGGCACCCATTTTCTTCAGTAGTTGTGTCAGCAATACAAATAGCCAATCTTGTAGATCTTCTTTATGGACCTGGATGAAGTCTACTAGAGTTTCCAAAAACATGCTGAACACCTATAGGAGGCCCCCCCAAAAAAGGACAGAAGGGAGTAGAGAAAAAAAGAAAAGCAGGGAAGAAAAGGAGTTGATGCAGGTCTGTGCTGAACTCACAAAAGAATAATGTAGTAACATACACAGAAGCAGACAGAGGCAACGATCGACAGCCAAGCAGGAAATCATTCGGTCCGGTCTTTCATCAGAATGTGCGTTTTAAGAAAAGCAATCTGTATGCAATTCTGAAAATTAGTACTTCATGCAGTATCGCTGAGTCAAGAAATGCTGTGGTGACTGGCGCAACTATTTTTATCTAGTGCTGTGGTATTTTTGCTGCATTTAATTTTGTGCAAATGGTTTAAATCACTGTGTCTCCAACTTTAAGAAATTGGGACCCTTTCTAAATGGATTAGCGAGCTCTTCCCATGCAAATCCATTTAGAAACCACTAGGGTAAGTCTCCCTTTCATGGATCACTGCCTTGTCGTGATGAAGAAGCTTGAGTAGCTCAATGAAGCTGTGAGCTATGCCATATAGGGTTACCCAAGATGGACAGGTCATAGTAGAGAGTTCTGACTAAACGTGATCCGCTGGAGAAGGAAATGGCAACACACTCCAGTACTCTTGCCAAGAAAACCCCATGGATTACAAAACTAAAAGGCTAAACGATATGACACTGGAAGATGAGCCCTCAGGTCGGAAGGTGTCCATTACGCTACTGGGGAAGAGCAGAACACGAGTACTAGTAGCTCCAGAAAGAGTGAAGTAGCTGGGCCAAAACTGAAAGGAAACTCAGCTGTGGATGTGTCTGGAAGTGAAAGGAAAGTACGATGCTGCAAAGAACAATACTGCATAGGAACCTGGAACATCAGATCTATGAATCAAGTAAGCTAGATGTGGTCAAACGCGAGATGTCAAGGCTGAACATTGACATCATGGGAGTTAGTGAACTAAAATGGACAGGAATGGGATAATTTAATTCAGATGACAATTACATCTACTATTGTGGGCAGGAATCCTTTAGAAAAAATGGAGTAGCCTTCATAGTGAACAAGGGAGTGGGAACAGCAGTACTGGGGTATAACCTCAAAAATGATAGAATGATTTCAATTCGGATCCAAGGCAAACCTTTCAACATCACTGTAATCCAAGTCTACACCCCAACCACTGATGCTGAAGAGGAAGAAGTGGACCGTTTCTATGAAGACCTACAACACCTTCTAGAATTAACACCCAAAAAAGATGTCCGTCTCATCATAGGGAATTGGAATGCTAAAGTAAGCAGTCAAGAGGTAATGGGAAAACAGGCAAGTTTGGTCTTGGAGTACAAAATGAAGCAGGGCAAAGACTGATAGAGTTTTGTCAGGAGAACACATTAGTCATAGCAAACACCCTTTTCCAGCAACACAAACGGCGACTGTAATGGACTTCACCAGATGGTCTACACCGAAATCAGATTGATTACATTCTTTGCAGCCAAAGATGGAGAAGTTCTATATAGGCAGTAAAAACAAGACCTGGAGCTGACTGTGGCTCAGATCATGAGCTTCTTCTTGCAAAATTCAGGCTTAAACTGAAAAAAGTAGGGAAAACCACTAGGCCCTCCACGTATGACCTAAATCAGATCCCATACGAATATACAGTGGAGGTGACAAATAGATTTAGGGGCTTAGATTTGGTAGACAGAGTGCCTGAAGAACTTTGGATGGAGGTCTGTAACATTGTACAGAAAGCAGCAACTAGATCCATCCCAAAGAGAAAGAAATGCAAGAAGGCAATCTGAAGAGGCTTTACAAATAGCTGAGGAAAGAAGGGAAGCAAAAAGCAAGGGAGAAAGGGAAAGATATATCCAACTGAATGCAGATTTCCAGAAAACAGCAAGGAGAGATAGGAAGGCCTTCCTAAATGAGCAATGCAAAGAAATGGAGGAAAACAATAGAATGGGAAAGACTAGAGATCTTTTCAAGAAAATTGGAGATGTCAAAGGACAATTTCATGCTAAGGTAGGCACAATAAAGGACAAGAACGGCAAGGACCTAACAGAAGCAGATGAGATTAAGAAGAGGTGGCAAGAATACACAGAGGAACTCTATAAGGCCTATCTCAATGTTCCTGATAACCACAATGGTGCGGTCACTGAGCTCAAACCTGACATCCTGGAGTATGAACTCAAGTAGGCTTTAGAAAGCATCACTAACAACAAAGCTAGTGGTGGTGACAGCATTCCAGCTGAGTTACTCAAAATCTTAAAAGATGAGGCTGTCAAGGGCTGCATTCCATATGCCAGCAAATTTGGAAAACCCAACAGTGGCCACAAGACTGGAAAAGATCAGTTTACATTCCAATCCCAAAGAAGGGCAATGCCAAAGATTGTTCAAACTACCGCACCATTGCACTCATTTCACATGCTAGCAAGGTGATGCTCAAAATCCTACAAGCTAGGCTTCAGCAGTATGTGAATCGAGAACTACCAGATGTACAAGCTGGTTTCCGAAGAGGCAGAGGAACTAGAGATCAAATTGCCAACATTCGCTGGATCATGGAGAAAGCAAGAGAGTTCCAGAAAAACCTCTACTTCTGCTTCACTGACTATGCCAAAGCCTTTGATTGTGTGGATCACAACAAACTGTGACAAGTTCTTGAAGAGATGGGAGTGCCAGACCACTTTATCTATCTTCTGAGAAACCTGTATGTGGGCCAGGAAGCAACAGTTAGAATTGGACATGGAACAACTGATTGGTTTAAAAGGAGTATGACAAGGCTGTATACTGTCATCCTGCTTATTTAACTTATATGCAGAGTACATCATGAGAAAGGCTGGCTGGATGATTCACAAGCTGGAATCAAGATTGCTGGGAGAAAGACCAACAACCTCAGATATGCAGACGACACCACTCTAATGGCAGAAAGTGAGGAAGATCTAAAGAACCTTCTGATAAGGGTGAAAGAGGAAAGTGCCAAAATTGGCTTGAAGCTCAACATTAAAAAAACTAAGATCATGGCAACCACTCCCATCACTTCCTGGCAAATAGAAAGGGAAGAAATGAAAGCAGTGACAGACTTTACTTTCCTGGGCTCCAGGATAACCGCAGACAGTGAGTGCAGCCATGAAATTAAAAGACATTTACTTCTTGGGAGGAAAGCTATGGCGAACCTAGACAACTTAATCAAAAGCCGAGACATCACCCTGCCAACAAAGGTTCGCATAGTCAAAGCTATGGTTTTCCCAGTAGCAATGTATGGATGTGAGAGCTGGACCATAAGAAAGGTAGAGCGCCAAAGAATAGATGCTTTTGAATTATGGTGTTGGAGAAGACTCTTGAGAGCCCCCTGGACTGCAAGGAGATCCAATTGGTCAATCCTACAGGAAGTCAAGCCTGATTGCTCTCTGGAAGGACAAATCCTGAAGTTGAAGCTCCAATACTTTGGCCACCTCATGAGAAGAGAGGACTCTTTAGAAAAGACCCTCATGCTGGGAAGGATCGAAGGCAAAAGGAGAAGGGGGCGGCAGAGGATGAGATGGTTAGATAGTATCACCAAAGCGATGAACATGAAATTGGGCGAACTCAGGAAGCTAATGGAGGACAGGGAGGCCTGGCGTGCTGTGGTCCATGGGGTCGCAAAGAGTCGGACACGACTTAGCGACTGAACAACAACAACAACAACAACAACAACAACAAGGGTAAGTCTGCCTAGTTCCCCTGCTCAAGTACATCATTACATGTCCTATACTTCCTTGTATTGTTCCATAAGAGCTTCTTTCACACCCTTAGATATCCTCTACAACACTCCATCTCCAGCCAATGCTAAACATACAATTATTTGCAAAGGACAAGCATTTTTTCCTTTCAACAATTTCTGGCAAATAATGATTTGCACTTTGGAAAAGGGTTGAACTTAGACTTCATAGGTATCTTACCAATTAGTCACTGAATATATGTTTTTGTCCCCCATGGGAGGAGGTATTGCCTCACCATTTGAGAAACACTGTTTAAGGCTGTTCAAAATAATCCTGCATGCAATACACCTGTACATACCACACACAGGTTTTTCTTTTAACGCTACAATGTTATGGCAAGGCTTTAATGAAACACGGACTTGTAAATACCTCCCATACAAAATATTATCAGCCTTAAAGGAAGAAAAAAACAAACCAGTTCCTTCTCATATAGTGATACAGTGATAAGTATTATAAAATTCAGTTTTCTTAATAATAGTGTACAAAAACCTTAATTAAAAATGGAAGGTGGAAACTATCTGATTTCAGACAGATTTCAGACAATTTACTATCTGATAGCTTTAAAAGAAAATAATAAACTATATTTAATACTACAAATACATGAAATATATATGTTGGCACCATTTTGGAAGAGTTGGTGACAAGAAACAAAATTTCACAAAAAAATTCACTACCAGTAAATTTTGGAAGATCATTGCTAAAGAAGAAAATCATAGGGGACAAAAATAAATCACAAAGTTGATTTTGCATCCAACATCCAAAAAAGTCTGCATCCAACTCTAAAAACGGAAGCTGATTAAGCAATCTTCTGTTGCTGAAGAATATATCACCTTGCCTAAGGAGAAATTTAATCTCATTATATGCCTTAAAACATCAGAGGGTGCCACTGTTTCTCTTCCAAGGCTCAGTTCTACACCTGGATTCATACAAGATACACTACGAAAGGATTTCAAAAGGCTATATCTGCTCACAGAACTAATCCAAGTTTCAAATAAGATCATCTGCTTGATAATAGAATGCAGCATACACAATTTTATACTTAAAGAATAAAATCCATGGGACAGGCTAAAAAGCTCAGGTGCGAGATATGCCAGTGGCCACACATACCCTACTGCTGTTTAAAACAGGCTGCTTGTACCAATTCTTTAATTACTCACAGAAGGTAAACAACAAACAAACATTCGTAGTCTTCCACAATTAAATGCTTAATTTAGTATATGTTGTGGGTTCTCGATCCTTTTCTTTTGAACTTCTCCACCTACAATGGGCCAGGGACGACACTTGTTCAGATCCAGGGACTCGCAACTCAAAGCCAAGCAAGAGAAACAAACAACTGCAATGGTGGCATGGTATCTCAAGGTTCCATTTACACTGAATGAATTTAAATAATGTAACAGTAGAAGATAGTTTTGTATTTCTTCTATTAATGGAAGGTGCTTTTAGGAAACTGCTGTATACTGACTAGTAGAAATACTATTGATAAAACGTTCTATTTCAAGTGATGCACATACCACAACACACAATTTAAACCAATGCATTCATTAAATAGCATCAGGCAGCCAATAAAAAGGCACCTTTAAAAAGGTAGTCGTGAATTTAAATGCAGTGAAAGCAATCCAAGTGGTCCTTGAATGGTAATAGCGTCATACAAAAAGCCTCACTGCACACAACATGCATAAACCAAGCAATGTTTATCCACTATCTAGCAATTTTTCCTTTTCCCCTTCACTCTATGATGTAGTTTCACTGGAATGCAGAAGGTGTTAATTCATTGTTCATCATTGTTTGCTCTGGAAATGTACTAGTAGTATGTTTAGAAGAAGCAAAGGAATCCAAGGAAAAGAAGAGCCAAACTGTGAAAGCCAAACTTTCTATTCATTATTGCTTTGACTGATGCAGTATCCTGAAAACAATTCCTGAAAATTTTATGCAGCTGAAACTAAACAATGGAGGGAAAAACTGTTGTATAGCTTTGGTGTGAAAGATTTTTTCTTAGGAGAAATTCATATGCGCCAATCACCACAATCCACAGCAGAAGTACAAAACCAAAAAAGGTCAGTTAATTAGTATACAAAAGCACATCCCAAAAACATTTCAGCATAAATTTGCATAACTGCAAGGACTTTATAAAGCGCAAAAGCTAGACTCCGCACAAGAGAAAAGTAGAGAAAAAAAAGATTAATTTCAGTCATGCAATAAGGTTAGGGTTCCAACAAATATTGAACCAACTTACTCTCTACAGAGAGTTCCAACACAGGGGACAGCATGCAAAAAGAAAAAAGGGGAAGGGGGAAGATAAAACACACAAATTAGTTGCCATCTGCATAGTTCCTGTATGGGGAAAATATATATAATTTTAAATGTACTACATGTGATCAATTTTGCTATCAAATTTCTAAATAGTGCATAAACACACTAAGGCTGTTCTAAGTCTCTTCCCCCTACATTCTTTAAACCAAGTTACCTGAAGAAACCCATTAGTTTTATAAGCAATCATTTGATAGTTATGTAAGGACTGCTTCAAACTTAACTATTTTAAATTGTATATTTATAGGACTGTGTTGTATGCCACTAAAATGGTGACATCTAAAATCCATGTACCATTCTTTTTTAATCTCAGGTATTCCAGAGGACATGAGCTGGGTTTGCATGCGGAGGGTCCCACATTCAATCCCTGGCGTCTCCAAGTAGGGTTGGGAAAAATCCTGTCTAAAATCCTGGAGAACGACTATCAGTCAGTGTAGACAAAAAAGAGCTCGGTGGACCCATCGCCTGATTCATAGAAGACAATTTCCTAAGCAAGGTATTGCTACTGGATGCTTCAGTGGTGTAAGCGAAGGTAAAAGATATCATGAATGCTTTAAGGTGATACAATTTCACTGGGTCCTCACCCAGTGATATTGTAAAACAAAATGACAATATGAACGATTTAGTGAGTTGAATCCTTGTACACAAGGAAATCTCTTCTATCAATCTGTTTAATGAGGGATATATCCAGGTTGCCCATGAACAGCATCAATTGAACCTCAGTTAAACACGCTGAAGGCTGCAATTCTTGCCATACTTACCGGGAAAGCCCATTGAATGCAAGAGACACAAGTATTTCACAAACAGTAGTTGGAATACTTTACAAAGTTAACGTTTACTTTAAAAATATAGAATTTTTATAATGAGGCCAGTCAGATGCAAGGTATTCACTGCATTTTGATATACCTTTAAACAATGGGCTTTCTGTAGCATTTAATAATTAACAATGCAATATCTCTCTATCTGAACTACAGAAGAAAAACCAGGAGGCTCATCTGGAAATGAGTTTATTCTGGAGTTTGTAAAACTGACCTATTCTTTTATTGTTCAGGCTCTATGATAGCTTATAGTAGACAGGCTATGCCATTAACGTCCCAACACCCTGTGTTAATGGTGACAATTCTTTTTCCCATCCAGGACTGGCAAGAAAAAGCATACCATCTGCAAGGGAGTGGCAATAGGATGCAAGCATCTTGTTGTCTACTGAACTCCCTTAGGCACCTGGTGGGCCACTGTGAGATACAGGAAGCTAGACTAGACGGGACTTTGGCCTGATCCAGTGGGGTTCTTCTTATGGGGACAAATAATTTGCCCCGGCTCTGCAGCCTGCTGGGAAACACTGATCTGTGGGTTCAGAAGTTAACTCCTTCCCTGCCTCCATACACTGAGAAATTATCAGTGGTCCTTAGGCTCATGTGCTTTATTCCAGTTTTCCTCCAATCCTTCCAGCTCTCCCCTCAGAACATGGAGTCTCCTTTACCCTGGATACTAAATCCAAACATCCTTGATAAGTTTGATATGCGGACCTCAGAATGGCTGTTTCTGCCAACAACCCTGCAACTTCCAGTTTCCTGGGGTAAACCAGAAGTGGCATTTTTATGCCTTATAAAGCATTCCGAGTTCTAGGGAACCTCTGCACTGATACTTCTGGGCCCCAGAATGCCTTATAAGGCATAAAAACCTTGTAAGGCATAAAAATATCACCTCCTGTCCCTTGGGAAACTGGGAATTGCACTTTTTTGTTGTTGTTGACAAAACGAACATTCTGAGGCCCTCAGAGGCTGCGCACAGTCATGCGGCAGCCTCTGGGAGCCCTCTAGACTTCACCAGAGCTTAGATCCATTTGGGTTCAGAGGGTGGGCTCTGAATCTATGGATTTCAATACCTGCAGATTTCTGTATCAATTGAGGTTCCAGGATGGAAACCCCGCAGATATTGAGGACCCACAGGTCAAAACGCACTCACCTACCTTGTGCCTTCTGATCTGAGCATATAACTAAAGTAAAGACATTATATGAAAGCCCAAACTATATCACCTAATATGCAGTGCTATTTCCAGGAAATAACCTCGGTGTTAAAAATGATAAGCATTTGAAATTATTTTTATTCTAATGCCAGCAAACGGGTGTTATGGATGCGACATTGGCTTTGTTTCTGCTTGTGAGGATACTTCAGGATCTCTATTCCATCACCACACAGTTTATAATGGTTGAAAGTAAATTAACAAGTTTGAAGTATTTGTGCCTTAATTACATATAAGCTTATAAAGGGGAAGCTGACACATGTTGCAGAAGACATTGGCCTACAAAGGTGACTGTCATGATATGGACAACATGTTTCTTTAAAAATATGGAGCTGGTGAGAAGTTGTGATGCTTTGGATGGGTTTCAGACCAAATTTTGCTAGAAAAGGTATACTGCTGGAATCAACCTTACTAGAAAGACAACTTCAATTCACTCTCAAAACTGCACAGCAATTTCAGTATCAACCACAGAAGCGCCAAACATTTCCTACAACACTTTCAAATACTACTGAGATCTTTACTAAGACAATTGGCATTACAAATAGAACCCCACACACCATGGAAGAAATACACAGATCACCAAACTCCTATCTTCAGCAAAGCCACCAGATACTAAGCCTTTTCTAAGGCTTCAGAGTGTAAACTGCTTTCATGATATTAAATAGTTGGCTGCAATTCAGACTGAATACATATTTCTGAATAATCTGCTACAAAAAAAATCACTTAACACAGTCAACTTCCATTGATACTATAATTCAAAAATATCAGATATCAGTAACTCAAAAGATGAGGACCATATCATACAGGAAATTGATCCTGAACCTCCTGTCATAATCTTCATGTAGTCCTTTTTAAATGCTCAAAATGTAACAGCAGAATCATGTTTTCATAAATGTGGCATTAACCCACAATGGGAAGCCTTGGGACCACTTGCAAGACAACATCAACAGTAATGGTTTAATGGACTGTCTGCCAGACTATTCCTATTCTATTCAGAGCATCAACATCTCTACCACTGTTCACCTGCAGCTTTATGTACACGTTTTGCTAATTATTCAGTATTTACCCATTATAGTCACAGAAAACAGCTGTGAAAAATATAGTGGATCCTTGGCATATGCGGGGTATCAGTTCCATGACTGCCTTGTGGATATAGTAATCCACGGATGATGAAATCTGCAGGAAGCCAAGCAAGCTTGCAGCACTGCAAGAACTCACCTGGGGATGCAAAGGGCAATCCGGAGGTTGCGCCAGCATCCCATCATCTTCAGAAGTCTTCCTGGGTGGGACCAGAAGTCATTTCTGATTTGTGTCAACAACTTCTGGGAGGCGTTCTAAGGCTGGGGAAGGCCGGCAGCCCACACCACGAGCCTTCCCTGAAGGCTCAGAACATCTCCCAGACATGCTCAGAAGCCACTTCTGGTCGTGTCAGGGAGACTCACTAAGGTGGGGCTCTGCATCTGCAGATAAGGGTGGCCCACTGTATTCTATTTCTGTCAACAATCACTGGTCCAGTAAGATACTCAATTCCTGGCATAATAAGTACGGAAAATGTTGATTTCCTTACATTTCGGACTGAGAACCTATGAACAGTAACAAACCATGTACTTCAGTCACTGATTGTAACTTTTTAATTTAACTAAATATTCATACATATACTTGCAAATGTCCATAAATGAACAATAAAAAACAACATATATATATACATACCTTGCTATGAGGGTCAGCAAACATCCTTGTGAAGATTTCACACAATCTTTTTAATTCAACGCGACTGTCAAAATGACATGATGCTAATTAGTCAATTGTAGGGGCAGACTAATGTTACTAATAACTTTCAAATGTTACAATGTAACATCTTAAGGACAATTGTTTCAACTATTTTGACAATGGTCATAATGTCATAATATCTCAATGGTGGTTTGTTCCTTCCTTGGGCATTCTTGAAGCACCATGTAAGTCCATGTGTTTCTACTCCCCCATGTTTTTTTTGGGGGGGGAAACAACTATGGTACAGTGTTACATCTGCAGCAACGTTAACATTAATAACAGATCAGAACCATATAGGCCTTTTCTATGGAGGACAATTGCTACTGAATTCTCTACCAGGAAAATTAAGAACTATGGCCACCCTGCTGGGCCTTCTGGTGAGGCATCAAAATTTTCTTTTTACTTTGTGGTCCTGAGTACGTTTGGTGCCTGGATCCTTTATCTCCATTGTTTGTATTTTGCATTTTATATTTGTTTATTTTTTTATTCCTGTTAACTTTAGATATTCCACTGTATTTTAATTTTTGTATTAATATTGTATTGTTTTAATGTAAGCTGCCTTGAGTATCCTACATTTTAGGTGGAAAGTTGATACCAAGTTCTTTAGTAAATAAAATGCAAATCTGCAATTTCTGGTCTGAAACTAACAATGGTTAGCATTAACCATAGCTGTAACTACTTTGAAGTGTAATGTGAACTGTTTTGCAGTTTGCTCAGAAAAGGTAATGAAGTAAAGAACTCACACATGACAGGAAAAAGATAGGGACCAGGTCTGAGGGGGCCCTTGATAAAATGTGGGTGATCCCTGGCCAACTTTGGCATGGAGAAATAGTAGCATGTTCCCCTGATCCTCTATTCCTCAAAGCATTCCCTCATCAGGGCCTCTGAAGAAAGCCCCATTGTGGATGGAAAGTGTGAGAGAAAACAAGAGTACTTCCCTGGCTGAAAGAGTTGTATTGCACAAAAATGGACTAGTGTGGGGTTGGTTACTTCGGGGATCAGTAGCAGAATTTTGATAGCCCTTGGCAGTATTATATTTAAGCCAAGTCTTCCCCAAAATTAAAAATACCCTCACCCTAAAGCAATTTCCTACCTTAAAGTTCTCTGATTTTTTAACAGATTTTGTAGTCCTAGGAGGCCTTCTTTTCTTTCAGACCAATTGGAGCTTGCACAGCGATTGAGAACCTCAGCCACGTCTTCTGTCTGTCGCATATACGTAGGTATGGTACCATTCCGAGAGCTGTATGATCTTTCAGAGCAGGCACTAGAAGCATCACTGTTGGCATCATCATCAGAGTACATTCCATATGACTCGTACCTCCGTCGCACTGGCTTTTTCTGCATTACACAAAACATCATATGAGGAATTGTTGTACTGTTTCTCACGAGGTAAAGGTTAAGAGTTTGTTCATTTATCCCCATCCCACTCCTAGGTACAGCTAGAGCAAACATAACATTCAAGTACTTCCTCTGACTTTCCCCTCAGCACATGCAGAGTGTCATGTCTAAACTGAAAGACTTCCTGATTGTTTGAAAGAGAGAGGGTCTCCCCTAATCATGAACAGAAATGCCTTAGCTCTGATTTGAAGTCTAAAGGTATGTCTAGAATAGATCACTAATCTTAACCTTTATCCCACGGCAGCAGCTTTAAAAGGTACTTGATATAAGACAAGAACCTTTTTAAAAACAAGGAGAACATTTTCAAACTTTATATACTGGTAGTGATGAATATGACCAATGATGCATTCTTTTTAAAAGCAACATGGTACAAATACTTAGAAGATTCCCTAATTATGATTGTAAAATATTAACACAAAAGAACAATGACATTTAAAACAATATGCTTCATTCAATGCCTTAACATGTTTGTGCACAACTCAACAATACATATATTGTAAATAGGTACTATGTTTATTTTTTAAAAGCATATTATTATTAGGCATATTATTAAGGAAACAAAGGTAGTTATACCTTAGTCCGTATGTCACCCAAGAGCTGAGAGCAATGAATGGCAAGGAAAAAGAAAAATTATGAGTACTAGTAACAAGTTAAGTAGTATTGAAGCATGTGTTGTCATGGTACCTCCTTTTACAAATGAGGTTTGACATGGTATTTAGTGGCATTTAGTGCAGGTAAGCAGCTGCAGTCTTAGATCCTATAACAATATCTTCTTTAATCACCCTAAGGAAACGGAGTTCATAAAATATGAAAATTGTGATTATTAAAAGTAACTTTAGATACTGACAGATTCAATTGGTAATTAAAATCTAACATTCTCTATATATTTTGGCTGGCATTTTAACCACAAATTTCATATTACAGTTAAGACAATACAGTTAGGATTTTACCACTGTCAGGTATAAGCCACTTCCATTGACAATTCTTTGTTTTACACAGCAGATAATGAGACCTTGCTTAATGCACAGTTCTGGGGATCAGAGAGAGGGACTAAACTTATCCATTTATTTTACGGTGACAGCATTTATTATTTATACACTACCATCAGTATGCAAGACACCATCATCATACACTACCATCAGTATGCAAGACACCTTAAACAGGCAGAAAATGGGCCAGTCTCTGCTCCCAAGGAGCTTACAATCTAATAGATAATGGGGAGAACATGCAGAGAAGATCAAAAAAACAGAGAGCACATGCTAGATATGGACAAATCCAATTATACTGTATGTATGTACTTAAAATTTGGTTCCAGTCGAGAATAGAGACAAAGGGAAAGAATAGGTTTTAAGCAGGAAGCTCCATATAATTTAGCAAAATAAATGACACAAGCATATTACATATTTAAGGTTATTATGTGACCAGACTAAAAGAAAATAGGCAGAGTGGGAGCTATTTACAGGCACTCACCAAAGCATCTGCAACTGCTTCTTCCACATCTGAACCTGTATTCAAGACTCGCATGGCACTAACTGATGAAGACAAACGACTTGACTGACTTATTCCAAAACCCGTGCCTGTTGAGATAAAGAAAATTAGAATTGTCCTGGGAGAATACAATAGGAGTTACTTCAAAAACCCAAATTGAAATACATTATTTTCAAAGTTTTGTACCTCCCAATGTTTAGAAGAAGCTGAGAGCCTATGAAAGATATAGATTGCAGCTCATTTGTTCTGAATCTGGTTGGCTGCCTCCAGCTCTCCTAAAGAGCGCTCTGATTAATTAGGGAAGTGAAATGCTAGTGGTCACTATGCCAGTCACAGTGCACTCTTGCCACAGAAACCTGGCACACTTTCATTCACCCCACATGCCAGATAGTTCAACACAGATCCTGGCCACAGTCCAGGAAATTCTATATGCACACATGAGCATGGTACAGACAGCCAAATTTTTTTTTCATCGTTATCACAGCTAAAGATACAAGCAACTGTTCTGATTTGAAGTGGCTTATCTTTTTAATTGTCAAAGTGGAAGAACGTCAAGTGGACATACACTTAGCAGAAGTGGATATACATCTTTGCTGAATTGTGGCCTTAATAGATTAATAAAGTTAAAATATATATAAGGGCAATTATAAACTATTCCTTGTATGACAAGACAACATAAATAAGTAGGAGGAAAACCAACAGCAGATTTAGTTTTCCCATTAAAATACATCCATCACTTTATATTAGGTTATTTTTAACTACAAAGCAAATTAAAGAAAAATACAGTCAATATAGCCTGGAGTATTACATGAAAAAGCTACATGCATTAATAAAGCTTTACAAATATCACATGATGTAAAAAAATGAAAAGAAATTCACCTGAAATTAATTAAAAATTTCTCGGGGGAAGGGTGTGTTGAGGGGAAAAAGTTGTTTCATACACTTTATTTTGAAAATTTAAAATATAGAACCGAAATTAATGCAGGGGACAATTAAAAAAATGGTTGGCGTGGAAAACCAAAATGAAAAAAATCCAGGATGACTGCACAGATGATAGCAAAGTGTACTCATCCTTCACCTGTAGCCCCATAAACATCTGGAGAGTAGAGGGCACCAGTAGATCTGGAGTGATGCCTGGAAGCTGCAATAACAGGATCATATGAACCCTATCTATTACTGTAACAGGAGCAACTGTACAAAGAGCAATAGGGTAAGTACCAGACAAGGCCAGAAAGCATTTGCCTCATGAAACTGATTTATATTCATGAATGACTAAGGGTTAATTCACATGATCAGTGGATGTGGAATAGCTACCAGAATATCCTGATCCGTAAAGAGTCATTTCTGTGCATCTTCAGTCACCACTATGTTCAGATTTATGCTGTTGCAAACCTTCAGAATTTATGATTGTAATAGCATGCAAAACTTCTGCATACGGCAGCAACTGCATGGAACTGGCTGTCTAAGGACTAATTTCTGGCAGATAACACAATTTTCAAGGTGCTACAGCATGCCCAGTCATGTGAACAAGACCCAAGAATTATCCTCAGGAGACTATGAGCAACATTTTAGGCAGATAATTTGCCCTACATGAAAATGTTACTCAAGGACTTAAAAAAAAAAAAAAAAAAAAGAGAACAGTACACAACTAGAATTCTCACCAACTATCAAAACACAGGAAACAAAAAATAAGAGACACAATGGACTAACAAAAATAAAGGACTAATTAAAAACACACAAGCAATGTTCAATTATATAGAGCAGTTATTCCTCGCCCAGTGGTACTCATAGCACCAGTGATACTTGTGAAGGAGTATCCAGTAGTACGTGTGGGATCCACAGACCTCTGTTGCCTGGCAGCAAGACCAGCAATGCAACACAACAAGCGACAGTAGGATGCTTGGCTCGGCAGGCAGAGCTCCAGTGTGCACTTTTCACTCAAAAAAGCCCTCCTGTTTGCCCCAAGCCTCTTACTGGTGTCTGTTAGGATGTGTCTGGCCTCCCAATTTGGAAGTAACTGACAATGTCATCACTGCCTGTTACTTCCAATAGGTAGACCATGCAAAGTGGTACGCTGGGGGGACAAATGTTAAAAAACACTGATATAGGGAAGATAAAGTTCAAAGTGAAAAGCTATGGCATTAAATCATGGTGTTAAATCATAACATTAAAACATAGTGTGTTCTAAAGCTTGTTCCCTAAACCACAACTGGTATTAACAATCACATAAATATTGATTTGTGACATTTCTCTCTTCTACCAGGAACCCCGCTCCTGTGCTACTCTACCGTGGCAGGTGTTGGAAATATGTGGTAAGGCAGGTTTGCGTGATGCAACAAGTGAGCGGCGCTGATGGAGAGGCTTGTGCTGTCCCGTCGATGCTGCTGCAGGAACCCTGGTCGCTGGTGGGGAGAAGGTCGGCGCTGAGTGGTACAGGGGTGTGAGGTATTACTGGGCAGTGTTGGGCATGAAAGCCTGACATGGGGCTTCTCATGTCTGCACTTGCAATTTAGCAGGTAGAGACTTGAGAAGCCCCACTGAGTAGTCTGGGGCTTTACTTGGGGATAAGGGGACGAATAGCCAACCAGCTTGTATCCAGCACAGGATACAATGGTGGGCGTTTAACACTGCTGCTCTTGTGCTGGATAGGATTGGACCCTTAGGTGTCTTCAAGTGATGTGGTAGGGAGGATGCTGCTCTGGGGCCACAGTGGCAAAATTTGGGTGACCAAATTTGGTTGATCCTCATCACAAGTGAGCATGACGGTGAGCAAGTGGGAGGATGAGGCAGCTGCTCCTTGCATAAGCAGCTGCCTTTACCCCAGGGACAGTGTCATGGGTTTGTCAAGTTGGGCACCGACTGCCATCGGAGGCCCCACCTGGCTGTGCCTGATTTTTCAATCCTCAGGACCAGTGGCAACACCCAGTTTGCATCAAGAGGCAGGTGGGGAATACCATGGGAGGGAGGTCCCAACTCAGAGCTTTGCCCCAGAGCCTTCAACAATCTGGAACTCGTACGGCTGTTTCCACTTGTATTCTAATGCTCCCTGCTAGTTGCCATGGTAGTGGGAAATGGGCTGGCTGTACCACCTAGAGAGGGTAGACAGAGATGACCACACACACACACACTCTATCTGGACAATACCAAGAAGTGTGGGGGAAACGGTGAACTGGGAGAATCAACTAACTTCTCTTGGCCACCTACATTCTCTTTCTGTAAAGTAAATAATATTTTCTGGTAAACTTCTCAGAAAAAGAGGGCAGCCAAGAAACTAGAGCAGCTATTCCTTGCAACCACCACTCACTTTCTGTTTCTGTGGACAGGTGAATAGCAGGTGCCCTTTGTCACCTGTCCTCTGAGTAGGAAAAAGGGATGGTGTTGGCATGCATAGCATGGAGAAGATTTTATTTTTGCTAGTTGGCTAAGCAACAAGGTTACCTCATAGGAAATTTAACAGTGAAGTGAAGGGCTAGGGAGTCTTTGTTTTACAGCTAAGTTACCTTCTCATCATGGTAGACTGCAGATGTGGTATTATGTTCGAATACAATGCCTAACTAGAATTTGTACCAGCCACTAGCTTCAGCCTATTGTTTTTAGATATTCTAGTAGTGTGTTAGCTACTAACAATCCATGCATGGTAGGACTGGCTCAGAATCAAACATTCAAACTACGTTGTTTCAACTGTGGTTTTGCTATTCTGGTCCAGTTTGTTTATCAGTGGATTTGGCACCCACAGTTTTCACTAATTGCAGGTTCCGACCTGCAGCTGGACCCACTAAAGACAACCCCACCCCAGATGCAACTGGAACCTTGTTCCAGTCATGTCTGAGAGACTTTCTGAGGCCTGCAAGCCTCAGAAAGCCGGCTGGAGCATTTTAAAGGCAACTTCTAGGTTTTGGTGAAAAATAGGATTGCTGTTAAAATGCTTTGGGTGGCATTCTGGGGATCGGCATTCTGAGAGACTACATGGGGCAGCCTCTGCAGCTCTCAGAATGACCCAGGATATGACCGGGACAAGGTTCCAATTGTGTCTGGAGCCCCCTGTGAGACTGCAGCTCACGGATTTCATTATCCATGGGGGGTCTGGGAACCGATCCCCTGGGGATACCAAGACTCAACTGTACATCTAGAAAGACACAAAACATGTTGATTGGTTCTGTTTCTAAAATTGTAGTTAAATTATACATACAATATTTTATAAATATAACATTTCAAGAATATTTTTATAATTTTCTTAGAGCAACCTTCATGATCTTCATCTTCTCACCTCTTCATTGCAGATACTACAAAATCCAACAGTATATGTCATCTGAGTACTAAAAATTTCATTTACAGACAGAAACCTCCAACTAGCACATGTTGAAATTAACATAGGGTATTAAAACAAGATTTACAAATTGAAACACATACATCTGACTTGATCCTATGTATAAATCACATAGCATGCAAAGAAGAAAAAAATTACATTTATGACATAATTTAGTAAAATAAGTGTAGCAGAAGCAGAGGGAACACATTTCTTGTTAAATAATAAATGTGCACATTACATATTAACTCATTAAAAGTGAACAGAGTAGCTTAAGGTCCTAGAGTTGCAAATTTCTCGAAACAGACATTCACACGCAGGGCAAGTTTCCTCAATTGAAAACAAAAAAACAGGATCTTGAGATACAAATTTTAAAAAGAAAAGGCTTTATAGAGGAGAAACTGTCAGGACTTGACTGTCCAAAGCTACAATCCGATGCACGATTACCTGGCAGTAACTCCCACTGCGCGCAAAGATTGCACTGAAACAGTGGCATTATGATGACTTTACTGTTTTTTACACACAGGAAAATATCATCTTAACACTGCTTTGAGCTGTTTTTTGGAAAAGCAGCACAAATGCTTAAAAATAAAAGAATGCTTAATATAAATTAAACTTCACTGACCAATTATCAACTAAAGTAATTTTGTTATGGAAGCAAGTCTGATCAACAAGGGGAACTAAACTCCATTTTCTAATCTAAATTAAAATGTTTTTAGCTATGGTAAAATGTTCTGAGTATGGCGGTACACAGAACAGTGTCTGTACACAATCCATTGCCTTAATTTAAATGTTAAAAATTCACGCCAAAACACGCTCAAGATCCTAGCACCCTAAACATGCATTATATATAATTTTAATTCGATATAGTGGTACTTTTTCTACAGGTAAATAATTAAAGTTCTTCCTTATTATTGAATGCCATTACACTTTTTTCCTATTTCCAAAAAGCTATTGCATTTGATTATAACACAACAGGCAGTTTTGCATATAATCAAGTTTCTTGACTAGATTAAGAAAAATGCAACTACATTGCCATGGCTTCAAGACAGAATGATTATGACCTTCATATGAAATGATTGTTCAGAGAATCAAGAAAAACCAAAACAAATCTAGGAGCAAGAGAAGGATCAATTTATAAACACAAGAAATGAAAAGATCAAACTCAAGGTACTTCTTTTACAATCACTTTTCAAAGCAAATTATGTTGACAACAAATAATGTTGACAGGTGCAATCCAGAGGTGCGTGCCTAGAACCAGAATTACTTTACAGTGTTTCCTCATCAGATGAGGGCCCTCAAAACTCCTAAACTGCTTTTCAAATTCCATTTTCAAACATAGTTTGGTGCAAGAGTTGTTGACACCGGAACCCCCCCCCCCAGCATGTATGCACTATTCCCCTTTTAGCACTGGTTCTTTAGGAAACATGCATGTTGAAAAGATTGTTGGAAGGTGTGTAAAGTAATATTGAGGTTGCTGTGCATACACCTCTGAATATGTATCATCATTCAAGAATTACATAGGATATTCTTAGGTTCTTCACATGGATAAAATCTTCATCCAAAACAAATAGGTTGTGTGGTTTATAGGAGTGAAAACGTTAAATGCCATATCTTTATTTAGCTTATATTAGCAGCAGATAATCAAGAGCAAACACGGCCATGCAGAACAAGCTCTCCGTGTACTTACCAAGGGGTGCAAAAGAGCGGACAGGGCTTGTATCCCTGCTACTTTCACGGCTGGCTTCCCGACTGCACCCCTGACTCACACTAGGGCGAGGAATACGACTACCTCGTGCTAGTATGATTCAGGGTACAGACCAACAGCAGCACAGGAAGGGAGAAGACACAGAAAAAGTAGACATTTTAATGCAGTCCTACTTTTTATTTTCTTAATAAGATTGTTCATTTCAAAACATAAATACAATCTCTATTTAGTACTAAAAATAAATGTATTATTCCTGACATTTTGTTAGAGAAGGCACAGACACTCCCACTATTTATCACATAAATTAATTTCAATTTCAAAAAAGTTCAAGCACAAATGGAAGTTTTAAAAGATCTTGAGACATGGTAGAGTTTAGGATATGCAAAATTATTTTGTTGTAGTGTGCATAAAAAAATTAAGGATTCAAGCAGACAATGGGTGTATACTTATTCATCAGAGCAACTATAAGAAACAGTATGGGACAAAGAGAAAGCAGTTCTGTGGTATATTTTAAAACAGCTAAAGCATGTACACAAGGGAAAATAGGAGGCTTTAATATAAACGACAGAATTGTTTACACGCAGCTAAGGTAGCAAGTCTGTCATATGCACAGGTTGAAAACATTTTTGTTTGTTAGAATTCAAATGGCAGGTTTCCTTCTGAAATCATTCAAGTTTAAAGAAAGTGCTGGATAGGAAGTTATTCGGGGGAGAATTTCAAACCTAATGAACTGAAAAAGGAAGGAGCTAAGCAGCCCAATGTGTACATAAGGGCAAACTTAGGAGTCCTTGGAGCTGAATCACTGGTCTAAAGTCACTGTGTTGTATGCTAGTGAGCTGCATTGCTGAACTATTTTAAGAAATAGTGCTACCAAAGTATCCTTTGTAAATAGTTTCATCGAATGAGTTGCACTATCTCTACTTCAGTCCTGCCCTAGCGCGTGGTGAAGTGTCAGGTTACCACCAGTAAACTGGATTCAGGGGTTGAAAACTTGAAAGAGAGCATCCCTAATCCCTCAAAGCCTTGAGTGAGGCCCTGGCAAGCTAGGGACTGGTGGCAGCAGAAAAGTGACCAGAGGGGGGTGTTGGCTTTTCAGCATCCCAGGTCAGGAACCTTGACAGTGTCACAAAGCCAAATATTGCATTTTCTTCAGAGTACAGGATTCACACAACCTGTTTTTATCTAAAAATATGACGTTCGAATGCAGTAAACTCATATTTTCAACATATTTGTCATATAGTTATATCAACATATTGGACAGGGCATGGCTCCTGGCCAGTTATATTCTTCAGCCAACCTCGATTTGTAACCAGACAATGAGTGGAATGGCTCCAAGTTGGCAGATCATGACTACATTTAGCATACCTACCATCTTCACTGATTGTACTTGCTCACTTAAAACAGGATGATAGTAAAAAAGTACAGGCTTACAGCTCTCCACTGCACGTACAATAGAGTTCAAACTGGTCTGGCTGACCCAAACTGCAGCATATTATGTATATACTGAATAAAAACCTGGACTAAGTCACCAGCTGAGAGATATACCAAGTGTAAAAAAATGGATACAACAGAAGCCTGTTTAAAGCAAGACTTACCAACTGATAGTCTTGAAGGACTGGCCTCTCTGCTGCAACCTTGGCTTCGAGGAATCTTGCTCCGTTTCTGTGCTGTTGCGGGGCTGACTAGCACTCTTTGAACTCCTGTGTTCATTGTTGAAAGTGTAGTTGTAGTCAAAACTCTTCCAGGAGAACCAGAACGACTGCCAGCTGAAGGCAAAAGCACACAAGAATAAGCTACACATTACAAGACAAAAAAGTGAAGTTTAATAGGAAAAAACCCTGAAGATAGATGAGACAGTTATGGTAACTGAAATGATTTGAAAAGGTATTTGGAAAAATCTGAAGATATACAAATTAGAATCTAGAAAATGTTCATTTTAAAACAAAGCAACATCAATTCATGCTGAGATATATATGCTCGTAATATTTGTGTATCTATATCACCAATTATAGAGTGCTATTAATTCCTTTTCCCCCAAAAGTAAAACAAAATACCAATACCAGCCAATCAACGCACTGTCAAAAGACAATACCTCCATGCTAGAAACTATTTATAGGACCCCAAGTACTGCAGAAACATAGCTGGAAAAAAACTATTTATTTTGCATAACATTCCCAACACTGATTTGGAAAGTATGTAAGCTCTGGGTAACTAATGGGTTTTTGATGTTTTACTTTAAAAAGCAGACCCCACAAACCACTGTGAAAGTTGGGATGTTTTTCAATAGCTTCTGATACCCTGCCAAAAAATGCATCTTTGACACAGGGCACCAAGGACCTGTGCTCACCTACAGAATCTCTATAACAGTGGTTCCCAACCTGGGGGTTGCAAACTGATTTTCAGAGTGTTGTGAAGAGCTTGGAGCTCTTAAAAAGCTGGGAACCACCATCTTGGAAGCTTCCTTTGGCTAGGGAAAAGGCTTCCCCATTAAACCGCCTCCTCCTCAATGCTTGTGGTTGCAAGGGAAATAAGCCTTGCTATTGGCTCATCTTAGTGTGTGTGTATGCATATGATTAAGTCTCTCCCAGGTCTCTTTCCAAGGGGGCATGTCATGCCTTCCATGTGCATGCCTAGGCTTCCTTCTTCATGGGGAAGAGAAACTTAAATACGCTGAAGACTAGCTAAAATTTGGCTTTACCACCTTGATAAGCAATGGCATAGAGAAGCCACCATGCATTCTGTGCAATGGTGTTCTCAGTGCTGAATCAATCACTGAACTCAAAATTCAAGCATCACTTAGATACAAAACATTCAGAACTTTCTAAAAAGGATGTGAAGTTCTTTTGACTTTCAAAAAGTGTGATTTATTAAAAACAATGACTTTCTGCTTAATGATATAACTTCCATCCCTGGGTCTTATGGCGATCTCCGACAAGTCCTCATACCACCTTGTCCCAGTGCAAAGGTGGGAGGTCCCAGTGCAAAAAAGGTTGGGTTGGGAACCACTGCTCTGTAACATTACAATCAAAATGTTCAAATACTAAATTCTCTTTGACAATAGGTTTTGCAAGTTAGAACTGTACATCAATCAGTTTTATGTTTCCAGCATATGCATCTACTTTAAGATATAGACAATTTATTTTCCAATCCCAAAGTGTTTTGATTACCTTGTATTGTGTTTCCTTAACTCAACACAATGTAAAACCACACTTGAAAGGTGAAAATTAAAAACAACTGAATTGTAAACAAATTTAAAGAAATATTTAAACAAAAGAATGAGTTTATGGGAATATATTTGTAACATAACCGGTCCATTTTCAAAACAGGCTTGGTACAGGCCTTTCATGCATTTTAAAAATATATGACGGCTTATAGTATTTGACTAATGTGACCAAAGTATGCCTCCCACCAGGAAAGACATCTCAAAATATCCACATATATTTAGTTAATCTAACCATCAAGTTTGGTAGCAAGAAATAACTGAAACAGGACCAGGATGGAAGAAGGTGGGATGAGCATATGTTCCATGCAAATGCTATGTGGGTTGTTGTTTGCCTTAAGATACAATACACTTATGCAGGACAGAAATTTCCCAATCTGTGTGCCAAGTCACACTAATTCACCATTTAAAAAACTGCTGGACTGCAGAGTGTGTTTTGTATGTAAACTATAGACTCTTATAAGCTGCAAAGCACTAATTCACTGAAGAAGCTATCCAGTGCGTCTCTGTATGATTCATTGTTCCAGCCTTGCCTCCTTTTAATCAGCATCTAAGGGTGAGTAACTGGCTGCTTCTCTGCACTTCATGTGAATCAATCATTTCTAATGTTGAAGTGCAGTCGAAAATACCTGTCTTCTGTGGTGGTTTCTCGTTACAGCACTCTGGGCTGTAACATCAGGACAGTCACTTTGTGATGGGCTTCCCATCCAGAATGAATGCTCAGTACATTTACAGGAAAAGGGGATATGGGCTCCTCTGATGCCAAAGCATTAATCCCCAATGGTAATTTTTCCGCCTTCACAATTTTGAGAGGGACACATGCACCCAATTTAATTTAGAGACAAAAGTGTGCCTCAGCCATCAGAAGTTTGGGAAACACTGCAGCAGAATGTTGTCTTCTAGCCAGGAGTCTATTCAGCAAAAAATTAAATATTCCAAAATGAATGTGCATGTACCACTTTGTGCACTTTTTAAAAAAATATGGAATAACTACTGGATTCCTGCACAGAATTTCAGGCCACTTTAAAATGGTCACAATGTTATTTTCTCCTGAGCAAAAGTATCTTATGGCACAGGGCGCTACCCATACATTTTCATAACTTTGTTTTTACCATATATTAAATTTTAAATACATCTTCACTAATTGTTATCTCAGGGGTCAGTAACACTGGGCAACATCCAAAGATTCCCTTCCTCTGGAGTAAAGGAGGATTTGGATGTAGTTCCAATTGTTATTTAAACAAAATATTTAGCATACTGACTGTTAAGCTCAATGCCATATTATGTGGTGCCAATTATGAAATCACAGGTTGTTCCCAGTACTATGCATTTCCATAGCTGAAAAATAATGAGAACCTCGTGCAGATTGTCAAATGAGGATCACACTGCATGGTTCCCTGAATATAGAAGTGATAAAACTGCAAGTGCAAATTCTCAGACAATTTTTCTGCTTTAAATCTGGGGCGTCTATAATGAAACTTAAGTCAGGATGCAAAGCAATGATCAAACTTCTGGCAAATAGAACAGCTTCAAATCTTGGCAGTGTCACAAAATTCCCCCCTAATCCTGCTTACCTCAGTTTATAAACCAAGGCCTTTTGATTCAGTGTGTTTTTTCTTGCAGGCAAATTTAATATCTCTTCAATATATTGGGACACAAAAGATTCTAAAGTGATGCACGTTGGGCAAAAAATCAAAACTCCACCTATAGGCTTATGGGTGCTGAGCTGTCTGTGACAGCTCAAGAGAGAGATCTTGGGGTGCTGGTGGATAATTCAATGAAGGTATCGACCCAGTGTGCGGCAGCAATTAAGAAGGCCAATTCCATGCTTGGGGTAATTAAAAAAGGGGTTGAGAATAAAACAGCCAATATTATCATGCCATTGTACAAATCGATGGTAAGGCCGCACCTGGAATATTGTGTACAGTTCTGGTCGCCACACCTCAAAAAGGACATAGTGGAGCTGAGTGACGAAAATGATTATGGGGCTGGGCCACCTCCCTTATGAAGAAAGACTGCAGCGTTTGGGGCTCTTCAGCCTAGAAAAAAGGCGCCTGAGGGGGGACATGACTGAGACATACAAAATCATGTACGGGAGGGATAGAGTCGATAGAGGGATGTTCTTTTCCCTCTCTCAAAACACCAGAACCAGGGGGCATCCGCTAAAACTGAGGGTTGGAAGAGTTAAAACAGATAAAAGTACTTTTTTACCCAGCGTTTAGTTAATCTGTGGAACTCTTTGCCACAGGAGGTGGTGATGGCATCTGGTCTAGATTCCTTTAAGAGGGGATTGGACAGATTTCTGGAAGAAAAGTCCATCGTGGGCTATAGGCCATGATGGATTGTGCAACCTCCTTACATTAGTAGTAGGCTACTTCAGAGTACCGGGTGCAAGGGAGTGGCAATAGGATGCAAGCATCTTGTTGTCTCATGACTCCCTGGGGCACCTGGTGGGCCGCTGTGAGATACAGGAAGCTGGACTAGATGGGCCTTTGGCCTGATCCAGCAGGGCTCTTCTTATTCTACCATATATTAAGCATACATATATTTGAAGCTGCTAAAAGGGTGAAGTCACAGTTCATCCCCATGAGGCACTGGCTGAGGACTCAAGCAGTGGCAGTTCCCCATGATTCATTGGAGGGCAGGTAGAGGGCGTGCTATGGAGAGCCCAGTAGTGATTTTGCTGCAGGGCCCCTAGCAACCTGGCATTGACATTGCTTTCTGGTAACACTAGCAACATTCAATGCTTAAGCATCCCTCAGAAGTAAGGAAGCAACCCTGATGTCTCCATTTCCCAGAGAAAATAGCAAAAGCATAAAAGGAAGTTTTTCAACTTCCATATCTGAATGCTCCATATAATGGAATTCTGTGAATTGGGGGAAGGACGAGACAGTGCCTATTTCTGCTGAATAGAATCCTGTAGTGATGGATGGTCAAACAACTGGTCAAACAAAATCTGAAAAGCCTTACCACCAGACTGTGCATTAGCAGACTGTGATCCTGAACAAGTGTAAAGGCAGGAATAGGGTAAGGGTTTAAAATCCATGAAGAGGGAGGGAGCAGAACAGATTAAAAATGGATGGTAAATGGAAATAAAAAGCTTTAGTCAGTTCACATAAAAGGGGAGAGGAGTGCCACAAGAGGGTTAGCCCTAAAAAGCAGTGCATTTTAGTAGCCTCCATTGGGCTCAGATACTTGTACACAAAGCAGACAAAAACAGAAGCTGCACAATTACAGTTCTTTAACAAAGAACTGTAAAGCAATGAACTGAAACGAAACATTGGATTAAGATCTGTCAAAATTTCAAAAAAGTTGTGAGAAACGTAACAGCTGAAGTAAAGGTAGCATAACTTTTTCAATCTAGATAATACAATGAAAGAAAAGCAAAGGGGTGGTAATGGGAAAGCAGGAAAAAAGATACAAAACATTTGTATCTTATATGCATGTAGAAGTTTTAAAGAAATAAAAAATTACTGCCTAAATTTATGTATTTTAAGTTAGCCGTGTAACTTCTATATGCCCTGGTTGTGCTTTCAATTTGGTTCTTGGGTTATTAATAACAGCCAAAGATTGCGCACACCCTCACATTTTAATACTGATTTTCATGTATACTTCATGAAAGCAGTGAAAGAATACCATATACAGATAAAAACCTTTATATGCAAATACTGTAAGATTAGCATTAGTCTCTGCACTCATAAACCCACAATATTAAACATACAGTTCCCAATAACCAACAATTCAAAGACTTATTCAGGGGGGTGACTGAAGTTCTGCCCCAGAGCGTATGTATGAGCTGGGGGTCAAGAAGGTACAAATGAAGAAAGAATGAAGATGTGTTTCTAAATTTATTTTGTTTAGTGGTTTCTAAACTTATTTTGAGTACTTCATTTTGGCTTGTCAACTGAGCTTGTGGAACTGAGCTGGAAGCCTGTGGACTGAGGATTCCAGGATATGTTCAGGATGAACACTCAATTCACACTGGGAAATGATTAGTATAGGCCTTTGGAGCTGTTGCTCCAACGGAACCGAAGATGCACCTTAATAGTCCTGTACTGGTTACATACTACAAAGGAAGATTAGTACCAGTAGTCAGTTATCTTCAAGAAAGCTTGTCCACTTTTACCAATCTACTTGCTGAGGCATCTTCCAAAGAATGCCAGGTTTGCCCAAACACTGTTTGAAACCAACAGTTCATGCATATAGATGGTTTCCTCTTGTGCTCATTTATATTATTATTTATTGGATTTATATCCCGCCTTTCTGCCCGAAGGCACCCAAAGAAATTATGCTTTCTATAGGTATGCTAAAATGGAAACATCTTGACGCTCAAGATACCCGTCATGCAAATGCTCCTTGCCTATCAAGTGTCCCATGTAAATAATAGTGTGGGATATAATAGGAATCCTTAGACTATTCCACTGCTAAAGGTCTAAACTCTCAATTATAATAGAACTGTATGATATTATCAATACTATGAGAATTAATTCCTATGGGAAACTTGGCGTTCTCCCAGTCTAAATCAACAAGTATTTTTTTGGCAAATTAATGCACACCACTTGTGCCTGAAATCTGAATACGTTGAGTAGTTAACATCGATAGGCTACAAATAACCAAATAATTTCTTTTTTTGCATTTCAAGCAATTTTCTATCAAATTATTTTCTCATTTTAAATACAAATAATCTTTAAAGTCGCTATCATACTTCAAAATTACTGATTATCTCCAAAGCTGAAACAAGATGGTTAGGAGAATAAAGGCTTACAATATTTATCTTCTGTACAACTGCTTCAAAGATACTTATTTTAATGACTTAGATGTATTTCAAAATACTAATCATGCAAGTCCATAGTAAAAAACACACAATACTTTTCATCACTATTGTGTTTTTTTTTAACTATGGACTTGCATGACTGGTATTTTGAAATACATCTAAGTCATTGTAAGCCTTTATTCTCCTAACAGTGATGAAACATCTTGGAGACTCTGATTTAGTTATTCAGTAGCATAAGGCAGACCGAGGAGATGATACAAGAATTTCTGACAAAGTGGCAGATATACAATACTTTTCAGTATTCCCCAGAAATGTCTCAATTTTGTATTTCTCTGCTTTATTTACATAGTCCTACCCTTATGATCTTTATTCTGCAGTTAATGAAATATACTGCCATTATATATATGGGCATATATGCCTACAACCTCTTCCGTATACTTCACACAATGGATCAACTGAGCTGTTGATTATGAAAACTCATTCTACAATAGGCTAGCTGCTTTGAAAATGCGAGTAATACAGAAATACTATGAAATGCCAGAACACAATGGGTAAAATCTAAAAGTCACAACTAAGCTCCATTAGTGTCAGTGAGACTTAGGGCCTGATCCTATCAGGCTTAACATGGGCAGTACGCTCATACCGCCTGCACCCGCATTCCTGTCATGCAAGGTGCTGTAAAGCTTTTGCCATGACAAGCTGGACTGACGCCATGGCAATGCTGGCCCACGTGGCCCGGAAGGAACACTATAAGCTAGAGAGTGGACAGTCTACCAGTTGCTGGAATTGTGGTCTCTTCTGTTGGGCATTCAGGGGTGGGGGGAAGGGTGGAGTGGGGGTGGGATGGGTAGCAACTCTTGTTGCCAGATCCCAACCTCTGTGTAAGGCCCCACAGCCTTACATGGAGCGCCCTGACTCTGGGCCGGCTAAATAGTTAGTGCAGAGGCAAGCAGACCACTTACCCGCCTTGCTCCCTTACCACAGGAAAATGGAACGAATGTCCTCTTCTCTCAAGGAGCATCCCACAGCTGCCTGGCTGCCATGGGATGCAACAGTAGCTGAATGGCTACCACTGTGTTCCGGGCAGTCGGGCAGCTTAGGATTGGGCTGTTAGTTATGACCAACTTAAAACAGGGTTCTATCCTAACAAAACAGTAGTTATAATTATAGGCCCAATCCTATCCACTTTTTCAGTGCCGATACAGACTCAATACAGCCCTGAGTAAAGGAACAAACGTTCCTTGAGGAGGTGTCTGTAACTGCCCCCCTTCATGGCTGGATGCAGTAAACACCCCATTGGCACAGATGCATCAGTGCTGGAAAGTTGGATAGGATTGGGCCTTGAGTCGCAATCTGACAATCATCTGAAGATCAACACAGTGATCAGCATGCGTACAACCCTTTGCAGTGTAAGGACATTTCACAAATTATGCAGAGGGAAAGCCAGCTTAGCTACTGAATGGCCACTCAACAGTTAGCTATGTGGACCTACAGTTTATCGAGGGTACCTGAGAGCGCATCTATGATACACATTTGTCACATTCACACTTTCAATGTACACTTGACAAAATTGTGTGGGAAGTCATATAAATCATTCTAAATTTATACTCTGTGTTTTAAAGTTTATATTGTTTTGGTTTTATTGCATATTAAAAGCAGCAATAAATCTGCCTTTGAATTTTTTTTAATCAGCAAAGAATAACTACTATTATATTACACTTTACAGGGTTAAAGAAGTTCTGAGATGCATAAGCAGCTCTGGACTGGGGCCACACTAGAGTCCATTGAAATGTTCCAAAGTTCAGACAATCACTTTCATTGCTGGAAACAGAGCACCATTTCATTACTGATGCTACAAAAGTTTCATTGTGCACTACTTTTATATCTTTTAGAACGTATAATGTATTTTCCATTCCATAAAGCACAACCCTCATAACCAGTGACCCAAGAGACATTTTCCCAAAATGATTTGCAATGTGGGTGAATATCCTTACTGAACAGTCCTTTCTCTATCCCTAGATGCACTGGAAGAGGGAATGGGAGCAATGACCTCCCTGACAAGTACCTCCTTTCCACCAACTCTCCCACTGCCGAATCCCTGTGACATCAATGATACTTTTATTTTCACATTCCCACTGTGCCTTCCTTTGTTATCAATATTTATAAAAAGCAATTCTGTTTACATTTGGGATGAATCAATGTAAAATGTATCATCATTTTTCTTTCAGAAATCTAACATGTGGGATAAAGATTCTCCCCACAGAAATGTACTTTACCCCTTCTATCCCATTCACCACTGCTCCCATGGTTGCTCATAGCTGCAAGAGCTATGAGCTTGCACCCAAGGCTGCAAGAAGCTCCTTGCAGTGAAACTGAAAATATGTTACAGTGTAGGACCACATTCCCTTTGGTGCAGAAAAAACAATGGTGCTAGGCCCCAATTTTCTTCCCACTGATTAGCCCTGGTGACAGTAGTGGGAAAAGGAGACAGGGTCTAAGAAAAGTGAGAGGTATTTCGTTATTGAGTTGAGATCCAAAATATATGGTGGCCTTAAAAAACAGTTGACATTTATAGTTATTACAATATTTGATAATTAGGCTGAAAACAAATTATCATGTACAGCCACCACATTACATTTAGAGTTAAGTAAAGTTCTAACAGTATTATATGCTAAGTGACAAAATGCCAGAACATCTGAAAGGTGTCCCTAAACAAATTACTATGTAGATGATTTAATAAGATTTATTTTACATACCCTAAAAGCCAATGTATCACTATTTTTACATACTATACTGAACCTTAAGGGGGAAAATACTAATATAGTTTTAGCTATTGTGGTTAGCTAACAGGCTTAAGGACACTGAAATCAATAAGGATTTTTAAAATTATCAATGGCAACATGAACACACTTATTCATTCATTTTCTTTTCCCCAGTATTAGTGGGCGCAGAGAGGTCTGTTTGAAAGAGCTTCACTGCCCAGTGGCAGAAATACTTCTTTTTCCTATGGAAAATGTTCAAGTTATGTGTAAATCTTGCTCAAAGTAACACCACACCAACTATAAAAGACTTCAAATGCATGCAAAGACTACTGACCCAAAACACTGAAACACTGAAAAAATACCTTCATTTTTGTCTGGCGATGATGAACCTATGGCACAGAACAACAACTCAGTATGTAGTGTTTTGTTTTTAAAAAAATATTTTGACCATATCCTTTGGTCAACGATTGTATACTATATGTATATGGCTTATTATAGGAAGAGCAACACATAGTAGTAATACATACGCTGAGATTGAGACACAACTTTTGTTCGACTACGTCCTCTGGAATCCGTCTTTGAGTTTCCAATACCAATAGAGGGTGTTGAAAGTTTGGTTCGCACACGTCCTACAAAATTAAAAAAGCCACAGTAATTGAAATAGTAGTTCAATTAACATGGAAGGAAGCACTAACACAAGCAAAACTAGCCAGGTACCACTAATTCTAATTAGAAATCAAACCACTTAAAAAAAAAGAGACTAGTTCATATTTTTGTTGGCCGAATACAAGCTTATCTGGAAGAAATTTCTTTCATAATTTTTCAGAAAAGCATATGTAATACAAATATAATCCTAAAGGATAAGAAAATGAAGGATTAAAACTTTAAAATGAATCTTGCAATCAGAAAAACTTTTGCCAGCCCACTGGTCAACATGCACCTAAGTGCTTTATTATTGGACTGGCAAGCTAGTATTCTTTTTTCAGCATACTGATTTTAGATCCAATATATGAATCAATGGAAAATTAAGATGAAAGGGGTTTTCTTTTTCTTTTCTGGTTTGAGCAGTTCAATTTCTACAGGGTTACAAAATGCCACCATTTTGCAGGAGCCTGAGCTCCTGTGTAACATGGTCCCTCTCCCTTGCCTCGTTATTTGCAGCTTGCAGAGCTGTCTCGGAGGCTTTGCTCCGAATGGCTCTGGAGATGAGGGTGAGGGGCTATGTTATACAGGAGCTCAGGCTCCTGCAACACTTGGTGTTCCCCCCATAGGAACACCACTGGGTTTGAGAATGGGATTGTGATACTGCAAGTGATGATAAAGACCTCGGCTCTGTAGACAGGGATGTCAAACGTAAGACCCATAGGCTGGACATGGCCTGCAGAAACTCTTCAGCAGGCCTCCATGAACATGTTTCATAGGACACCCTTCTCCTTTCTTTTCAAAGTATTCTAGTTCTGAGTGGTCTTTTCTGCTAAAGAACCTGAAGGAGGAAAGGTGCTGCTCCACAGCAGCTGCAAATGGCCTCTCACACTCATAAAAAGCACCATGCCTGAGAGAAACGGACTCGTTCTGCAAGCCATCCACCATTCAAACCGAGTGCCACTGCCAATTAGGACAAGAGCGTCAGCCTCCACACAATGCATACTTGTGCAATTCTCTTCTTCCACCCCTCTTGGAAGCAATATAGCCAATCTCTGAGCCCATCCTTAGCTCTGCCTTTTCTTATTCATTCTAAGCTAAAAGACCTTCACATTACTCACTATCACAAGTGAGTTTTTTGTAATTTAGGTGCAGACATATGAGGGAAAATAGATTGCTAACAGCCCAATCCTATCCTGTACTGGAATAGGCAGGCCAATTGGAGGTGGGGGCCACACAACTCGGAGTAAGGGGATTTATTTCCCCTTACCCTATGAAACTGCTAGCACAGATTCAAGCAGCCCAGTGTAATGCCTCGCTGGCCGGAAGAGGTGTTAGGACCCTGCCTAAGTTGCGGAGTCCAGTCTCATTCCCCTTCTGGACCTGGTCAAACCACCATGCCACCTTCCCTCTGTTTTTCCTGCCAATATAGCCCTGCTCTGCCCACTCCAAGCCCTCAAAAATAAATAAATATGATAGCCACATCGTAATTTAATAGTCCAGATTAATAACCCAAACCTAACCAACTTTCCAGGGCCAATGCAGCTGTGCCAAAGGGGTGTGTGCTGCACCTTGCAGTAGTGGGCAGTCACTGAGACCTCCTCAAGGTAAGGGAATATGTGTTATTTTACTTTGGGGCTGCACTGTGATTTCATCGGTGCAAGAAAGTGTTTAGGATTGGACAGTTAGGGCCTGAATTTACAAAACTTCAAGAACTACCTTCAGACATGTGAACTAGTAAGTACATACATAGAACCTACTTCCAATATATTTTCCTACTGGAAGTTGCTGCATCTAATACATCACAGAGCAAGTGCCTTCTTTGAGACATCAAGTTGCTGAGATGTAGCTACTTTATGACTGATCATGATTTCTTTTATTTTATCCTCTGTCATTTGCAGCTGTTAAGTTCCTAGCTGAGAACAAAACGCTTATTTCTTGTCGTCACCTGCTTAAGGACACCATTACCTCTCACTGAGGTAAAGAATGTCATCATTTCTTTACCTCAGCAGGTGCCATGAATGCTTTTTGGCCTGCTGTATGAAAGGAGTTTGATACCCCTGCTCTAGGCACTCTTAGCAGTAGTCCAATATGATGGAAGTTTCCATCATAGTTTTGAAATGGATGAATTAATACTTTCCATGTTTTCCATTTTTTAATCAAGGACAATTTTAATTTTACAAGGAAATACTGACTTTTTTTTAGAGTTGCATAAGCAAATCAGAGTCCACCAATCCGCCACACTCAAGCTGGAATGTACATTCCTTCTTAAAGAACTAAAAATCAAACAATTCCGAATTACTCAGAAATGTTCTACTATGAAGAGTTTAGCAGGATGCATAAGTAGTCAGCTTAAGGTTAGAGAGTCAAATTTCTGCACGTCAGATCCTACAACGTATTTAGTCCAGCATTCAAGTTCAGAGTTGCTAATCTTAAGGAGCTGCTGCACACTGAAATTAAAAAACTGAGAAAAAAGTAGATAGCCCAATACAGCTCCGTATACAGTGTTGCTGGTTCAGACTGTTTAGGTTTCCTACAGAAGGATTTATCCACCTGAAGTAGAAAAGAAAGTCCACAAGAGGAAGTCTATGAGAAGAAAGCCAGTATGAGAAATTATTCAGTCAGTTATTAGAAAGCGATGTTAACAGGGCAGATTGTTTAGGCAAGATAAATCTGGAGAATCCCAACACAATTACACCCATGCAATAACAGTATTTCCCCCATCCACTGTAATGGGATGGAAGGGTGTGTAATTGCATAAAGGCTTTGACCTGCAAAGGGGAGGAATACAGAGTGCCACCATTTTCATTTGATGCTGAAAAATCTAAGATGTGATTCCACTTTTACCACATTACACAAACCCATGTGGGAATTGTTCTGATTCATCTTAATTTATATAATTAAGCATCTTAATTAATATCCATGCTAGATATTAATATGTGGATTCCAAGAGAAACTAAGTCCTAATAAATAGTAGCACCTGCTTCCTTAAAGCATGAGAATGTATGTTCAACATGTTGACATTTCCACTGATAACTTTGACAAAAACAAGGTAAGCCAAAAGTCTGCACATCTAAAATAAAATGGGAATCAATGTGTTTTCATTGCAAATGGTTACTTGAAACAAGCAGAAAAACTAAAGATTTTACGAAGACATACTGCAGCAATAATAAAATTGGGTAAGCCAACTAATAAATTAACCCTAAGAGCCACATAATGATTATACAACTTTATACAAGGTTATTGCTCATGAGGATGGAAATATAGTATAAGATGGAAGCATGTGCTTTTTAGCAGAAGATTCATTTTCTTACCATCTTCAGAAGCTGTTCCTAAATAGGAAAAGATATTAAGACAATGATATTCCAAACATATTCCCTGGGTGTTTTTTGGGGGGCGGGGAGCAATCACTCTCAGGAAGCCAAAACACATACATTAAAAAAAGCATATTCTGCACGATTAAAAACTGCAGTGGACTAGAAGTGAATGCAGTTAGTTTTCAATGAAACTTAAATTCTCTCTTGTCAAATAAAAATGCAGTGTTGCACCAACTCACCATCCATTACTGTTAATGCTACTTTGGGTGCAACCCTAACCTGGAGCTAATGTGTACCGTCCACCCTGACTCTGAGAGTGGTTCAAAAGCGCTTTATGGCGCATTTGCAACACACCTGGGACTTGGATTTGTGCCATCCTAACTCTGGATAAGGATTGCTCCCTTTATGTCATAGTTGCCACAGGTTTGGCTTAATGTGCAGAAACAGGAAGATCCCACCAAAAATGTGGATAAAAGATTTACACAACTAAATCCAAAGATGTTTCAAACCTAGCTCACCTTTACTAGACATGTAAAACTTATAATATTGTCCATAAAATATGGACAATATTTTCAAAAGAGACTATGAATCTACTATAATTGCAAGTTGTGCTCTTAGAAAAAGCCTCAAAAGCCAAGCCAAGCAACTCAGACTGATTCACAAGGGGCAACAGGATTGAGTTCCCATCGTTTTGGTGCAGGACAACTCCCACCTACACGCATATAGAAGATATATAGAAATGCCACGAGCAACTATTCTTCTAGGAATTCACACAGTTCCTGACAGAGAAAATGAGGGATATGTAACATTTGCTCCAACTTCCCATTTTGTGGTACCAGTTTCTAGAAGGAATCATTTTTTCTATGTTGGTTTTTTTATGGATGGTTTCTTAGTGCAGGCTACTAGCGTAGTCATAATTCTTCATGACTGAATTCCTTCCCTAAACTATCTAGAACAGTGGTTTTCAAACATTTTAGCACTGATACGCACTTTTTAGAATGCCAATGTTTTGGGAACCCACCCAAAGTGATATCATGGCCAAAAGTATCATCATTATGATGCCACAGCCAGTTGCAAAGCCAGAATCCAGCAATAAGACTGCGATTGGAAAATGGTTGAGAAATAATCAAAGTGAATCAGAAGGAAAAAAAGCCTATTTATAATCGAGACACAAGCAGAACAACCAAACAGCCCTCTCTTTTCCAGCATCCCATCTTCCCATATTTTCAATTTGGCTGCTCTAGGTGCTTCACGACCCACCTTGTGGGTCATGACCCAATTGGCTTGTGACCCAGTGGTGGGTCCCAACCCACAGTTTGAGAACCACTAGTCTAGAAGGAAAGTTTCTCCTGAGGGAGTGTACACATCTTGTTACTAGTGCACATGCATCTAAATATGCTTTGTGGGCACTAGGGCACCATGCTATACACAGCCTAGCATTTTACACATTGCAGCTACTGCAGCAGTAAGGACAACAATATGCAGAGACATCTTCTTTGGCTTTTAAATCAGGTAAACAGCATACAGCAGATGAACTACACCTTACAGCAATGTATACATTCAAAGTTGACTGAAAGAAATATAACTGGAAACTTTAAAGTCACAAGTTTTGGTAGCAACATTAACATTTCTGGTTGCCAGTACTTGGCCCTGCCTTCTGCAATATAAAGAATGATCCCCTATTCTCCCACCCAGAAGATCAGCATGACTGCAGAGGTCATCCCTGGCCACATCTTTAACTCAATTCAGAGCAGGGGAGGAACACAGGATATTGTTTAGATGCCAGGATGCCAAGATGCTTACACAGCACTGACAGCTCACAATCCAAATAATTCTGGTCTTCTCCATCGTGGACCCAATTGGGGAAGGAGGCAAAAGAACACATGGATCTTCCATGTAGCTATACTAAGCATCTGAGCCCAGCATATCTCCAAGGATGTGTGCTGTACCAAGGTCTTTCTATTTCCTCATTCCAAGATGGTTGGGTGCTCCAAAGAGAACAGAAGTTGTTGTTTTGAAGCTAGCTGCTAAAATATTTAAATGGCTTGGGGTTCTTCTCATCCCACTCACCAGAGAGTGATGAATGTTCACCATTCTGTGAGCAGAATTGTGGATGCGTTACATTAAGCTCCTGTGTTTATAGTTTATTCTAAATCTGTCAAAAGCCTTGATGACAGCTTGACAATATTCTAGAAATGCATTCAAAAAGAAAATAGGTATAACCCAGTACTGCCTTAATAGAAACATCTCTCCATGTACTTGTATTGGCAAACCATTTAGGAATATAAGAGCAGCCCTGCTGGATTAGATCCAAGATCCACTTAGACCTACTTCTTCAGTGGCCAAACAGACTTCCAAAACACAAGGAAGCTGCAGAAGCAGCCACCAATGCAACACAACAAGCTGCTGGCACATGACAATCCCATGCAAACCATTGCATTTTCCTAAAATTGCAGACTAGAAATTGCACAACGTACAGAAGACAAAATACTGAACACATCTTAAATGTGGCAATTTATGGTTACTACTGTAGGAAATCAAGAGTCATTGTTTATTTGATTGTTGATTGTTAAATGAGTACTGCGATTAGGTTCTTCAAAACTGGCAATATCGCACAAATAAAATATATACTATACACACATATTAGAAGTTAAGACACAACCCAGGCATTGAGAGTATGGTGTTAATGAAAACACACAATTAGTAATAATTTAGGTAACTGAACTATACAAAGACCAAAACTGTTAAGTAAATGGAAACAACAAGACATAAAATGACAGCTGAAACAGGGTCTTACCATCCATCTTGTCAGAGGTGTCCTCTTTGTTGGAAGAGCAAGCAAAGAAACAGGGAAAACTTAGTGTGTTAGACAAACACTGTTGACATGAGCGCCATAAACATTAAGGAATGTTCATTAAAATGAACAGACTGCAGACACTAAGTTCATGCTTTGCCAATTTCAGTAAGTTTGCAACATACATAGTCATAGCATGCCATTAAGTTAACCTGTGCAGGCAATAATAGCTGCTGCTTGTATTGTTAAACTAGCTCGGCCATAATTTTATTGAAATCCTGAAGAAAAGCCCCGCACAGTAAAGATGACAAAAGAGAAAAAAAGGGAATACTGCATGCCACATTTTTAGAAAATGGTGAAGCCATACTGTGACTATGAGAACTTGGAAACATTAACAGCATGCTTTTGGGATTTATTATAATAGCCAAAAATACAAGACTTACAACCCAATCCTATTCATGTCTACTTAGAAGAAAGCCCCTTCAAGTTCAGTGGGACTTACTCAAATGTAAGTATGTACAGAATTGCAGACCAAGGCTAGGATCTTCTACTTAAATCAGACAATACATGTTACTCAAAATGGCAACATGTGCCTTCTTCATAATGAGACATTTGAGGATTCCCTTCAAGAAAGCTGAATGCACCCGATAGCCTACCGTGTTTTGTGCAGCCCTGCCTACCTTCATAATGAATGCACTTGCCCACATAGTGACAAACCAGGATTTGTCACTAGAGAAACAAGCAATGCCAAAGAGAGTTGAGTGACTGAAAGCATCCAGGACCAATCCTAGTTTCAAGAGTTTGACTCATCACAGTTAAAACACACACACACACACACACACACACACAGTTCCCCTGTTTGGATATAACAGGAAGAGTGACTTGTTCAAAAATGAAACCAGAAGCTTTCAATCACCTCTCCTCATTCATGGAGGGAGAGGGAGAGTCCAGGGCTCAGCTCGCTTCCACTTTACTCCTCACAATAGAAGAGGGTCCTCATTATCCATTGAGGTTCCATTACCTTTTTGCTGAAAAACTGGAAGTCACTTTTTTTTTGCTTCTAATTCTGAGGCCCAGAAATCATTCTGAGACCTACAGAGGCAAGGCTCCCCTTGCTTCTGAAGGCTCCAGGTTGGCCTGCATTGTGGGTTCGGAACCTGCTGGTATCCAAACCACGGATGCCGAGCCCACAGATAATGCGGGCTGCCTGTAATGACACACGATAATGTGATTATATGGAACGTATTTGTCATCACAGCATCAGATGACTGTTCCAGTGCAGAACAGGATTGGGCTGTAAGTCCCTCCTCCTGCACCACCTCTTAGCCCAGTGGTTCTTCCTGCTACTAGTGCTTTGAGGCAATTCAACTGTTCCAACAGCATCACACTTTAGAGAAAAGGCTGCCCCCCCCCAAGCTGTAGCCTTGAAGATGTTTCCTATTCATTAGATACAAAATTTTAGTTTGTCAAACCCTGGCCTGCAAGTTTAATATTTCATCTTTAATAGTGATTTTCATCAGCTATGGTCTTTCATAGTGTATGGTTATCCCAAGGAGTGACAAGATGAACTTGGACTGAGCAATCAGGGCAAGCAAACTTATCAAACAGAATGAACAATTTACAGTAAGAAGCAGCTAAGCAGATCCAGTGCTTCTCAGTGAGAGCAGAAACTGGTGGGGCTTCTGATTTGGTAACTGAGTAACAGGGTGTGTCTGTGGTTTTAGAGAATTGATGGATAGTGAAATTACTGTCATGTAAAGAGAACAGTAAATGTGGTACTGCAACTAAAGTATTTTCATAATATGGCAGCACAGATATAGACAACTACTGCATCCTTGCAAACAATTACAGGTATGTGTGGAGTGTTGCTCATCCCCTTTTCAAATGTGCGCAGCAACAAGGAGACAGAGCAATATATGTTGCCTGACACAACAGCAGTTTTCTTTGCTCTAATTTTTCTTTGCTGGCAAGACGCCAAGCTTGGCACAGATAGTATGTGCAGTGTAGGCTGCTATTTGGGCACCTGCCAAGTCCAGATGATTGGCAAACCACAAGGCTATATTACAAAAAGAATCAAAATCCTTTCTCCTCTGCCCTCTTGAATAGAGTCATGAATATATTTGTAATCTTCAGGATATGTACCATCTTAACTTTGCCTGCACAATAAGGAAAAAAAACTTGCATAATTTTCACCAATCTTGTGTTCCTAATTTATTTAGCAGAAGTGCAAGGGAACTTTCCTTGTTAAGAAAGTCAAAATGATTACGGATCTACACAGTTTCTCACAGTCTTAAGAAATTTTTTCCCCTTTTCCTCTTAGAACCATAAAGATGAGGTTTTGAAATCAATTCTCATGCAAGAGATGTAACTAAACACCAATTTCCCTATCTTAGGAGACCCACAGACCAACAGGAGCAAAAAACAAGAATGTTTGCCTACACTGATCAACATACAAAGTAGTCCAAATCACTGGACATCACCCAAAGTGGTGAGAGACATGATTTTAGGTAATAATATTGACAGGTAACTGCAACTCAACCCTACAGCAGCATATTCAAGACACTCCTGTTCACAGTCTGAACAGCCATATAAACTAGATGTTACATATCCTCTCATCACAAAGTGGGCACAACACTTTTTATACATGGATATTTTCCATATCAGGACAAATAGACCATTTTTTTCAAGAATGACTCACTACCACCGATGCATCTATAGCTTCTCTCCACTGAAGGAAACCACACGACATGTACTCTTTGCTAAAGTGATGTTTTTCCGCAAAGTATTAAGCCAAAGAGCTACATGTTGGTGGGCACGAAAAATCAATTTAACTGAAGGTCATCATGCCCTATAAGGCAGCATTAGTCACTCAACTCACATACCTAGGTGTCACATACCTAGGTGCTAACAAACTAAAAAACACATTAAAATACAATAAAATCAAACAAAGGTATTTGAATTGAATTGAATTACAAGAGAGAATTCCAATGAAAAGTATATTGTATTCTACATGGTTCCCTCACCTAGTGAAGCATATGATCCGGGAGGGAGACCAGCTGCTGCTAAGCGACCAGTTCCTGCTGGCTGACCAGCAGCATGACGTGCCTTTGCACCAGCAGCAGCATTAACATCAATGTCACTGCGAGACCTCTGTAGCGTTCCTGGGCTAGGAACAGTCTTGGTACTTCCTGCAACTAAGAGTAAAGATAGTTAAATGAAACCTATATTCACCTGCTGTCTGCAGTAAGATGGCAATTCATTTCTTCCTACTCTTATGAATATGAAACACGATCAGGATCTCTTTCATTACTATTTTAAAATAATTATTTTTATACGTAAGAGAGTTCACCCCCTTCTACTTCCAAAGTCAACCCAACTTAAGTACACAGGGAAGTTTTGTATGGGGAAAAAAGAGATTACCTCTGCCAGCCATACTTGATGAACTGGATGTAGACCATTTTGAAGAGAGGGGACGACTGAAACAAAGATAACAGCAACAGTTTTAGTAAGGCGAATTATTATATATCACCTACTATTGTGTTGTCTCCATTTTAATATCCTTTGTTCTTAATAAGGTGTGTACAAAATACGTACAATGGATGAGTGGAATGTTAGCGATCTCACATTACTTGCTAGTATCATTCTATTACAGGTGTTATAAAAAAAAGTTGTCTTACTAGTTTAGTCCTACCTTATTACTTACAAACCAATTATTTTTATTTTGGAGGTCCTAAATCTAGTATTACCTTCACTCATATAACCTAACCTACTGGACTGAAAGAGGTAATACAGGATCAGTTCTGCAGATGAATGCTATCTTTTACACTATAAAGATTTAACTATTTTTAAAGGTAGTTAAATGTAAAAATTTAACAATTTTTATACACAACTGAGACTTGCAGACAAAGAACGGATTCACAAGTGACTAGTTGTGTTAGAACATGGATAGGATTGTTTGAATACATATTTCTTTAAAGTAAAGCAAATGTCAGCTATCCAACATTGTATCTGAATGCTCATCTGATATACTGTGGAATCAGATCTAATAAGTGGTACACATGTGGAAGTGTTGGTTCTACATGAAATTCCATATTTGGATTGGGGCAAAGTCTCTTAAAATGACCCTTACTTGAGGCTTTCCTGTGAACTGGAAGATGACCTGTCTGATTGCGGAAGTGATGCAATGCTACCAGAATTTTTTAAGTATGTATGTAGACTTCTTTGATAGGATGGTTCAAGATTATTATATAGCACCTCTGCTTCACCAGGAAAGTGATTTCTTAGACCTAAGTAAGTCCTGCAAAAAACAGAGCATCTTTATTAGGAGCGGTACAGACATGTAAGCATTTTTTTTTTGAAAGAATTAAAACCCATTCACTAATGAAAATTAATCTGGAAAATTTATTTCTGATATAAAGAATAAGTTGAGGAAAGTTTCATCATTCATCTCAAAAATGTGACCAAGTCACATCTAGGGCAACAGCAAAGCGCTGTAGCTTTTGAAAATACCAATTTCTCTTTTCCTTTTAGAAGCCATCAAACATTTCAAGAGTAGTTAAATGTATCTGTCTTACTTTCTTGCCTCCACTCTTGCCTCAGCGTCAGCATCATGAATGCCCTTTTTGATAGTTTCAACCAAGACAGCTGCATGTCTGCAAGAAAACCCAAACCCACTGTTATATGATGCACATTATTTTACAATAAGTTTCATGTTAATGTTAACTTCTCTAAATCCTGTCCTAGGAGGTGAATTTGTTGGCCAACATTCTTTACAATTTACAATGTAAACAATAACGTTTACATTAGTGGAAACATCTTCTGATTCAATAGTTGACAAAGGCTGGACATGCAGGCTAAAAATTATAATCCTATATTCAATCCCAGTTTCCTATCCTGACTTTTTCCCAAATTCTGGCTAGAACAAGCCAGGATTTTCTGGGTTTAGATGGCTAGGATTGAAAGTGAAATCTTTCCTTCCTTCATCATGAAAAGCAGGGATAGTGCACAAGACCCTGCTTAGATAGCACATGAAACAGGATTTAAACCATAGTCTTTAACCTTGGTTGGTGCCCGAGAACAAGTACTGGTAAATCAAATTGCTCTGGTTTTTTTTCTAATCTCCTTTCCAATATTCTGCTTCTTAGTCCAGTCCCCCCAAGCTGCTTTAAAATTAAGTTTTATTTACTGAATTGATCCATGTAAAACTCAATTCATATTTTCAGGCATAATTTTTTTGACTCATACACGAGCATACATGGTAATCTCCTCTCATTTTTTCCCCTTTTCCCCATTCTTCACTCACTCTCCCTTTGCCCTTTTCGAAATTCATGTTCTGTCTTCAACAGCAACATCACCATACATTACTGAAAGGGATCATAATATCAACAGGAAGCACCTGTCCTTAGGGGCCCTCTGGTAAGTCCATGTGGAAATAGTCCTAATCCAGAAAGTGTGCTGCTAGGCAGCACCAGAAACAAATATCCCTTAAGGTGAGGAATGTTCTCATGCAGGCCAGGTGGAAAATTCTAGTCCTATTAGTAGTGGACCTGCTGTGGGGAACAGGATATTAAAACTACTTCAGTAGCAGAGGGCAGATTCAACTGCTGCAACACATTTTAAGTTTCATTTTGATTTGTGAAATTAAAACAAAAGTTCATCTTGCACCTGATAATTTTTCTGGATTGAAAAACAGGCACAAATCATACCTTTCCAATGAATGAGTTTGCCACTCTTGCAACAACAGGTCTAAAAATTCAAAAGAGCGCCTGGAAAAGAAAAAAGGTAAAGTTAATTCTAATGCCCCCTGAGTTACTATATCATGGCACATAAAGATTCTGATATTTAACCAAAACTATTTAATGACTGGAACCATGACAAAGTAAGATGCATGTTATATATTTTGTTATTTTACAATATGTAATTATCTTATTAATTCATCTAATTCTGACATTCTTTTTTAAATAATTCCAAATCTTAGATGACAAGATTAAAACTGGAGGGTCCATGGCATAGCTCTGAACAAAACAATTATAAGAAATCTTTAAAGTCAAGTCAGAATAAATTTAAAAACTTATTATACGTGGGCTATGCATGGTTAGTATTCATAATGCACTCACCTCCTGACTGCAACAGATTTTGAGGTACAGTTGCTAGTTATTAAAGGTATGAGCCTGGGCACATGGGTATGCTGAGGAGAGAAAAATGCATTTAGTTCACACCAAAAAAGAAAATGCATTTAGTTCACACCAAAAAAGATATACAATCAGAGCCTAGCAAGTAGCTCTTTAGCATCACAAAGCATACTTACACGAATTATAAATCTGATGGCTGCACACCCAGATGTAGCCATGACTTTGGCGCTATTAGGGACCAGATTAAAGAGAGTAGGCACAATGGCTTCTGCGCCATGATCAAACTTATTTCCCAGAACTGTTGAAAGATGGCTGCAAGGAAGTAAATGAAACTGGTTATCATAACTAATTCATCATAGAACTTCAGGCTCTAAGACCATCTTCTAGGATGAGAAGAACATATATGCTGGGGTGGGCAATCTTCACCACTATCTTCATCCCTCTCTAGTTTTTCACCTATTTCCAACATCTAAAGAGGTTCTGGTATGGGATAAGCATCCTCAAAAGGCTGCAGAGGCATTTTGGAATGGAGTTTTTCCTTATTTCTGCTTCATCTCTAACAGACACAGAAATAAGTAACTTGGCTTTGAGTCTGCTCATCAGACCATAGTCCCTCCTTACCAAAATAGGAAAGTCTAGGGGCTTAGGTGACCACCAAGAAAACATCCCAATAGGTGAAATCTACATGATGTTCAGAGGATATTAAAAGTGGTATAACAAATCTTCCCTTACATATTTGCCATGGTATCACATCTGATGTGTCAGATGCAATGCTGAGGTTCACAGATGCTCCAGACTAGTGTGGTGCAGGCATACAAATAAAGACTGAACTAGCTTGGGTACATAGGTTAGAGAAAGTATCCAAAAGGACACATTAATTTAACATTTTGTTTGTTTTTATTTTAACCTTATTGCCAGCCCTGACTAACTTTTTCCACAAGGTTACCATGCAAAAGCCTAACCCCACTCATGCTTTCAGCCTATTTTACTACCTGACCCATCTTTATTTTATTCTGTTAATACACTCTACTTTTTTTTTTTTTTTTTACTGTTTGACATACCTGGTCTTAATTTACTCAGGAGGAAATTGGTTGTCCTGTTTCCAGACTACCTATCTTTAGCTACTATATGACTAATGTGGCAAGCCCTGAGGATTCTGAATGGGGATTTTCTCTAGGCTTGGATTGTGTCAGCATCCCAGCAGAATGTGTGAAATGGTGGTTGTGGGAAGGTGGAGGTTGATAGAAGCTTGTGGGGAGATGGTTGATAGAAGCTGAACCCTGCACCCTCTCTTTCATTTCAACATATTTTATCATTTTAATAGGCATTCCAGTATCCATGGAATCTGTGGATAACTGAAACCGTGGATACTGAATCACAGCACAATCCTCCTGCTGGTGCAGCGTCGGCGAAACGGGGTTGTGCCAATGCTGCGCGCTTAGCGCTGACACGGAGGCGCCGATCGGCAGCCTCGCGTCAGTGCTAAGGTCACAGGACCGGTGCTGCTGGCAGCGCCAGCCTTGTAGAGCTCGCGCAGCGCCTCCCTAGCATCGGCAAAAGCCGGCTGGCGCAAGGGAGGTGCCATGACAGCGCGCCTTGGGGATTGGCGGCAGAATGTGGGCGGGATGAAGGAGGGACATGGATTTGGCTATAAGGCCGAATCCTAGGCCCATTCAAGAGGCTACGCGGCCCTGATCCGGGTTGCGTGGTCTCCTTGGATCTGCGCCCGCTCTTTAACGGGCGTAGATCCAAGGAGCGCATAGGGGAGGCTGGACCCTCTCCTAGGTAAGGGAGCGCATGCCATATAAGGAATATGCCATGTAAGTCATATACCAATATAAGGGAGTAAGGGTAAGGGAGGCTCCAACCTCCGCCCCCAAGTGATGGATATGGCGCGGGCCAGCCGGCCTTGCCATTCCAGCGCTGGGTAGGATTGCGCCCTCAGTGGAATATGTGGATAACTGAAACCATGGATACCAAATCAGTGGATACTGGGGCACACCTGTAGTATTCATCGGGCAGATATACTTTTAACACTAAAGGGAGGGGTGTCACAAGCAATACCTCTTTACACTAACTTTTCTCTTATGCATCATGGCAACTGGTGCCTGACATGACCATTCTGTTTCTTTACAATACTATTCGTTTTCACCTGCCGGGAACCACTAACAGTAGCACCGACACCGAATGGTTGATGGGCCCTCTAGTGTGACAGGTTGGGCTAGTCTGTCTCACAGTCTGAACACCACTGATGCTTAGACTGCTTTTGGAACCTTGAAGTATTACTTTTTGTGACGGAATGCTTTTACCAGGAGAATTGCCAAGACAACTGCAAGCACTGAATGTATGCTACAAATCAGATAATGACTTGCACCTCAAGTCTATGTCAATGATAGACATTTGGAATATAATAGGTGAAAAGCGAGTAAGACTCAGTGATAGGTGTTTTAGTAGCAGCTCATGACTCTGAACTTTTAAGATTAGAAATGGATGGCGGTGGCGGCAGTGTGTGCTATTAATTCTACTTTGAAGAATCTAATGCATATTAATATTGAGCAAACAAAAAAACTTTTTGCAGCACTTTTTATGCATGCGATAAAATATTTTTTACTCCTGCACTTTAACAAGGAATTTGCAACAAGAAGAAACTAATTTACCAAATGAGAACAGTCATATATCAATATAAAAAGACACTAAAGTGCAGAACTTTTTTACAACAATGTTCTACACTCTATAGTGCTCATGCAGGTTAATTTATAAAATTATAAATTTATAATTTATAATTGCATAAAAATAAGCAAATTAGTGGTCTGTTTCCAGCATCTTTTGTTGTACATCTCTTAATATTAAAATTTACCATTGCCAAGTGACTTCAGTTGTATATGTCAGTTCACGAAGTACATACTTACGCTACTGTAATGCATGCTTCTCTAACTACTTGTGACCGGAGATCTTTAGCCGATAATTTAAATGCTCCATCCAATAACCGTAAATGCTGGAAAAAGCAGTCATACTGTGCAGCTCCAGCAACAAGCAATGATCGGACCTTCTTGAGCTATGGAGAGAAAAAAGGGAAGTGTTACAACTGTGTTTCTATTCCAGAAAGGTCGGTCAATAAAGGTGTATTATGCAATAAATTAGCATTTCAAAGAAATATGTAAATTTAAATATTTGAAATATATACCGCATTGGCTCGTTGATCCCAATCATGTTTGTCATCGGACAAGATTTCCCTGATTTTATTTAGCGTTTCTTCGAGTTCACGACTGGAATAGATCTGGAAAGTAAAGATATATGAAATTAAGATTGGGGACTTACAGGGTAAATAGATCAGGTCAGATAGTCCAACAGTTCTATAGGAGTCATCGGGGTTTCTTTGATTACACCGGGGTGGCCAACCCATGACACACTGGCTTTCTGAGTGGCACATACAAAGTTGCCATGTATTTTTGTTTGTCAAAGTTCAGCATGTATATACTAAATAAAGCACCATAGCAGGTTATGGTTTGCTTCATTGCTTTGCTACTCCTTACACATCATGCCCTCAATTTTATAATGCTGCAGTAGGCACACTTTGGTAGCCATGCCTACTTTGCTTGATTTGCTCTGGTTGGGAAACAGGCAGAAAGATGGGGAAAAAATGACTGACTGACTGACTGACGAGAGAGAACTGGGTGGACACTAGAAAGCTGCATTCTGCTAACTGGCCAGTCACTTGCTTATACAAGAAGGCCTGGAGCAGACTGTGGAAGGCAAAGGGGGCCTAGTGGGACAGCACAGAGATGTCCAATGAGATGAGCAAAGCCCAGGTGGGCATCCAGGTTGTGATACCATCTTTGAGAAAATCACCTGCAAAGAGATCCTAGCTAAAATCACCTTTGAGAAGGTGGGCAGGCAGAGGCGGGCTGTGCTGTGCAGACCCTTATATGGGCACTGTATATGGATCTTGAAACATGTCCTGGTGAGCCCAACTAAAGGTCCATAAAGGCCATCTATCTTTTGGCCTCATCAGTAGTCAGCCAGGTGTCTTGGAAAGTCCCGAATAGGCAACAGAACTGCCGTGTCTCTTGCTCTGTACTTTCTGGCACTCGGAAATAAACTGCCCTTGAACTTGGAGGCTCCATTTAACATTGTGGTAATCACTAAACGTGATATTAAAGTGGAGTGGTACATTCAAAATTCTCTACATAAAAAGTGGGACATGGCATGCTGCAGGATGGCCACCCATAGATAACAATATACCAAAATTTCTGCTTTCTACTCCTACAGAAGTGCCTAAACCAATCCAGTAATCACCCATCATATATGAATGAATGTCGGTATAAAATTCAAATCAGCAATTGAAGGGGAAGCTACTGAGGCTATCTCACTGTGGAATTCCCAGCATGGAACACAGATACGAAGACAAGTCTACATTAACCTGAAGAGAACATAAAAGGACACTGAGGTAGAGACACTCTTGTGTATGGGCCAGAACTATTCAGGGCATTATAGAAATATAGATGCGGTTGTACTAATTAACAAAAACAGAGTCCAAAACACAACATTTGAAAAGAAGATGCAGCCAAAATTTATTTGCAGGATTTTTATCCCACTCTTCTCCTGCACCGAAGGGGATTTAAGGTGACATAAGGGAGTGTCACAAAAATAAACATGGGGACAAGAGATGAAATGGAAATAAACTCATTTTAATAATTTATATTTTGTGCTTTCTTCCCCCATTAAATATGTCAAGAATACTGGTCTGGACGTAGTACTTGTACTTAAATTGTATAAAAATAAGCTTGTTTGTGTTGCAGTCAGCCAATAGAGGGCAACATAATCTCAGAAAAGCTTTTTTTCCTTTACTCTTTACTCTTAACACACTGAATTAATCGACAACTGCTATAAAAAACTTGAGATTTGGAAAATTCTCTGAATGATGCATGAGAATTTTTATTCTCACAATCAAACATGGAGCTTCACAGGTAAATAATTTCAAACTATACTGATGGGAAAACTCTACATCATATTTGATTTTAAAAGATTTTTATGAATAATTATCAACCTGAGCAAAAGTTCTTATAATTATACATCTAAGGTGTCCTACTTAGATTTGACACAGTGAATAGAGAAATGCTGACAATTGGCAGGCTATTATTTGATTTTGAACTAATATTGTTAAATAGTCCATGTAATTGAAAATGCCCTTGTGTAAATGGCAGCTTACTTTTTTTATTGCATTATCATGATGATGGCCTGGCAATAGTTCCTGAGCATTTGTTCAAGCACCATTTTTCAGATAGCTTTCACCCTCTCCCTCAATTAAGTTGCATGGTCCAGGTTCTCCTACTGGTAATATACTGTAAATTGGATTTTGTAAGCCTGAGGGGGTGCAATTTACATCATTTGTTGTGATATGACAAAAATTTTAAAAAACCTGTCCATTTGAAAATGGGCAAAATTCCACATCACCCCCTATATGCTCTTTTCTCACATAAAATGGAAATCCCTTATATTTCTTTGACTTTGAGTGTAAGTCAAAGCTTTATGCCCAAAAAATCAACTTATACATAGTAATATGGTATGTATACATTTAATACATTATACATTTAATATGGTAAATGCACTGAGTCATGTGGTAGGCAGAGCAAGGCCCTAGACCTCCAGTGAAGCAAGGCAGGCTGCAGAACAGGCCTGTAACCCTTCCACAAGTTGCTTTTAGGGTGCTGCTTTGTCCTATACTGCCATGAAGCACTACTCCAAACAGGTCTTTGGGGGAGGCTACAAATGGGGGCTGCTGAACACATCCAAAAGGCCCTGCGTTCTAGAGCTAGAAGCTGCTTGTTGAGGGGGACTGGGCTGAGAAGCAGTTGGAGGGAAATAGGACGCTGTCTGCAAAGTGGGGGCATTGTTGACTTGCTAGTGAGAAGGCTGGCTTAGTGCAGGCAGCAGGCACAATAGACAAAGCAAGGAGAGAAGGCTAGTTTCCTATCCCAGCACCTCATATTCTCCTGCCCATTCCTGGAAGCACTTTGAAAAATCTTTCCTGAAGGCAAAGCAGGGAGGGAGGACAGCTAGGCTCATATATCAACTAATCTTCTGCCCAGCATTTATTTGGAGTAACTGATGAAGAATCTGACTCTGAAGGATTTCCAGAAGACATTTTGAGTTACTTTAAACATCTCTTAAAGGTAAAGGTTTCCCCACGACCGAATGGTCTAGTCGTGACCGACTGTAGGGGGCGGTGCTCATCTCCATTTCAAAGCCTGTAGAGCCGGCGTTTTGTCCAAGGACAAGCTTCCGAGGTCATGTGGCCAGCATGACTCTAAGCTGTAGTGCACGGAACGCTGTTCCCTTCCCACCGAAGTGGTCCCTATTTATCTACTTGCATTTAGGTGCTTTCGAACTGCTAGGTTGGCAGGAGCTGGGACAAGCAACGGGAGCTCACGCCGTCACGCAGTCTTGAATTCCCAACCTTCCGGTTGGAAAGCCCAGCAGCAGAGAATTTAGCCGCTGCACCACCATGTCCCTTAAACATCTCTTAGGTATAGCAACAAGAAAAGCCCTTTCTGGCTCACAGGCTTGTTTTATATTATCTGTTAAATGAAAATGCACCTTTTAGTAATTTTACTTTTTCATTTTTCAATAAATTTGTAGATTATAAAGTTCTAGGTAACAATTACTAGTAGGTCATTTGTTAGCACCTGGTTTAAATCAGGAAAAAAAATTCAAAGAATTGCATATGGCCCTAAGTTTTGCCCTCAACTTATTCACAGGTCATAGCAAACACCATGATTTTTGTCTTAAAACGTGCCCTCAACTTATCCGTAAAATTGACTTATACACAAGTATATACAATAACAAATTCTGATCTAAGTGTTTATAGATAAAAGCTAAAAAATTAAACAGCAGTTTGAGGTATCACTGTTATCCCATGACTTTATGTGCAAGGTTTTTTTCTCAAGTGTCTCAGTCAATGTAATTGAAGTTTGTGACACAACCAGCCCCATTAACAGTACACAAAAGTTTTTCACCAGATTTAGGAGGAGCAGTACCACAGAAATGCCTGGAATATGGAATATGGAAGTTATGAATTATTTTTATTGTTAGGGTGCATTTGACTCCAAACATCTTTTCAGAGCTAAAAAGTACATGATAAAGGATTTTTTGGGGGTGTAGGGACCAATCAAATACCAATCCTAGTTCCAGTGTCAGTAGCATTTTTATACTGTATAGTATAATACAGTCAGTCTCACTCACTCACTCACTCACTCACTCACTCACTCACTCACTCACTCACTCACTCACTCACCAGAGTTCTCTATGCTATATCAAGATAAGCAATATAAAAATTCCAGCAGTAAGAGACTGAGCAGGAAGCATATAAATACTGCTTTAGTTAGCAGGAAGATTTTTTCATTTCCATACTGCAATGTTTATACATAACAGGAATTACCATCAATACAGTTTAAGCTTTAATTTCACACCATTTACACAGACAACTTAGAGCTAATGAAAATCAATTCTGATGTGGTAAAATAAAGAGGCCAGGATAGATGGATGGATGGTCATTTGTGACTACACAGAGACAAACAATCAGAAGTGCTTGATCTGATGTAGCTGATAAAAATGACTTTATGCTTGAAGAAATACATATTGATAAAATAGAATATATTAGGATTGCAGAACTATACATTGCAGTTTCATTAATATTATTTCTTTGCCTGAAAATATGTATCCTGTATCCTGAAAATATGACTGCAGCGTATATGGCTTCCAACCTGGTCTGTTTAGCAATCCTGCACTTATCCATATGTCCCTGTTTACATTCCAACACAACACTACAGCTTGATGAAAAGAGCATTTGGCTCACATACTCCCTTCTCCTCAAACACATGGCTATTTTTTACTTCCAATCTTCGCCTGAAACAAACTATAGCTAATCATTTTGTCCAAACAGGTAAATTATGGTTTGTAGGTAAGAGGAAATCATAGTTTGGATAAAATAGTAACTATGAATTCCTGGATCAAAGTAAGAAATTGTTGTGCAGGAGAAAGGAGCGAGGGGACGTATGAGGCCTTAAGCATCTCACAACTTGTTCATATACCAAACTATGATTTGATACTATGTCTGAGAACATTAGAAGTGTTTTAACGAAAGCATGAAAGTACATTTAATATAACTAATGGCCCAATTCTATCCAACACTGGTGCAATTGGCCCACGCTGTATCTAACGCTGGATTTGTGCAGCTGTTTCCTTACCCTGTATCAAGCCCCAGTCTGCTCAATGGGCTACTCAAGTCAGTGCCAGCTAAATTGTTGGTGCCAATCCAAGTAACCCCATGTAGGGCTTTCAGGCCTGGGACGGGTGTTAGGATACAGTAGAGGCCTGCCTCACTGTTCCTGTTCATCCCCCTGAAACACTCCCTCTCCCATTTCCCCACCACCTGGTGCAGCACTTACCTGTCCTGGTGGCCATTGGGCAGGATGAGGCACCTGTGGGACAGCGGAGGCCTTCCCACTGATGCAACTTACTCCCAGGGTGTTGAAAAGGGCGTTGTAAGGCAGTTTTACAACACCCAGCAAAGTGCTGCAGTTGCAGCACTGGCTCAGACTGGGCACCCAATAATGGATAAAGTCTTTGGCTTTTGAAAGACATAATTGTGTCTCCCTCTTGTCACTTCTGTGATGGCCTCTGTCACTGAACAAAGACTATGGAATCACAGTTTCCAATTTCAGGATTCATACCAACACTGCTGTTGCATCTATGATCTAGAGCAGCAGCAGTTAAACTTTTCCATCTCCAGAGCCATCTCTTTTCCATCTCCACAACACTTACTAAAATGAGTCTCGAGAGCCTTAGAGGAGCATGCTGGCACACGAGTGGAGTGGTGCAACACTGACTCTAACATCAAATACCAGAAAAGAGCTGGAACAGGACGGAATTAAGGAAAGAAATCCACAAATGGTATGTAGGAGGAATGGACAAGCAAACTGGGCAAGGTACAGATGGTGGTTATTTATGTTGAGCTTGTGAAGCCAGCGCATTTGAGAAATAGCTGCTGTGTTGGGTTTCATTTGTTTTCTCCCAAACACAAAGCAGCTCAAACCTTCTTGCCTTCATTTACAAAGTAATATTGGTTTTGGTTTCATATATCAAATACATACCAAACTTTTGCTTTGTCTAGCATGCATGAATTATGTTGATGTGTAAGAAGCTGTACAACAATGTGGTAAGCTAAACTGGCTTGTAACAGAAATGAGAAGTCAGGATTTGTATTTATATAATACAGAACCAAGAGCTAAAATGAACTTGATAGAGTTCAATTCTCTGCTCAACTCAGAATCTGCCACACCATTTTAAGCCACTTAAAGATTAATCCACCTTACCATGACTGCCTTATGCTACAAAGAGACAGCAGATGTGGTTGAGAGTCTAATGCAACATAGCCCTGAGCACTTAAATTCTCTATTTCAAAGTACAAACTATATCAGGTAGTTCAAGCAAGTAAGGTAAACTGTACTCTATGGAATGTTTCATTGGGGGTGGATACTGATCAATCTGATTTAAAGAATTATTTCTTTATACCCACATATAATTTACATTTCAAATGCATGTGTTCAAACGTTAAAACTTACCACAATGAAAACTGTCATAGTCCTCATTTGCAAGTTCCTTGATTCCACAGAGGAATTGGGGGAAAAATGGTGAAAAACATGTGCCAGCATGTTTGCACCAACTCAGGAGTCAGCTAAGTTGGCATGACGATGTGTGCCAGCCCGTAGAGGGCGAATCCAGCGTCCATGCCACTCCAGGTAGGTAGTGCCAGCTAAGTTTGGCCAGTGCAAGGGGTTGGGGAGGGCTGATGGGCAGGATCGGGTGGGCCAGTGGGGAAACCAGGCCTGGGAAGGGGGTAGGACCAGACTCCAGCAGGGAAGCCATATGCTAACCCCCATCCCGAGCAGGCCAGCCTTACTCTGTCCTGCTTGGGGCTCTACCAGCAATTTCGCTGGCACAGATCAGAGTAGCCCCATTGCAGTGACTGAGGCTTTACTTGGGGTAAGGGGACATATTCCAGCCCAGATTAGGAATAGGCCGCTTGTCAATGGTTTCACTATATATTACTATCATCAGTTCACTTTTCATGATCAAAAGATGAGATGTGCTACAAAAAATGAATTAGCAAAATAACTGAACTACCAAAATTTAAATGAAATTGAGAATATCAATAAATGGGAGCATCTCACCTGTACAGTAGGAACATCTGTAAATGCCTTTATAAAATCATCTTCATCAACAGCACCAGCTCCTCCTTCCTTGGATGTGCCTGTAAGTGTTAGAGTTTTTTTTTATGTTAGCTGGGATTTAAGCTGCAGCTTCCCAAGTGAAAGAGTTATAAATGAACAATTCACAATAATGTTTTCATTACATCTAATTCAGTTAAATGTTTTAACAGCTATTTATGGTTTAATGTTTACAAAAACTAAATTGTCACTAAAATCAGCTTTCTCTCTTAAGTAAGAAATCTTGCACTAGGAAATGGTAAGGATAATGACTATTATTACTGTAGCTCTCATATTCAAAAGGTAAAAAATAGCACAAAGGGTGATCCTATACATTCAGTCATGAGACTAAGGACATAAGTTAAGATCTCAGATAATCCAAGTACATGCCCCTCATGCCATTAAAATATTCAGAAAAGGCAAGATGGGAATGTTTTGTAAAGGATTAAAGATATCTTTGTAATATAGTGAAAGGGTCATCGATGGATACAGTCATGTGATAAGAAGCCAACTGAGTGAATTAAGCAGCAGCAGTTAGGATGGAACTAACATAGAATATGTTATTCTGCCAGCCTAGCAGTTCCTGCCAACCTAGCAGTTCGAAAGCACCTAAAATGCAAGTAGATAAATAGGGACCACTTTGGTGGGAAGGTAACGGCATTCCGTGCGCTATGGCGTAGAGTCATGATTGGACAAAAAACGCCAGCTCTACAGACTTTGAAACGGAGATGAGCACCGCCCCCTACAGTCGGTCACGACTAGACCATTCGGTTGTGGGGAAACCTTTACCTTTAACATATAATAGAATAAGCAAGGCAGATAGAACAGCTTTTTCCAAGACCAAAGGAGGAAGCAACTTAAACAAGCAGCAGAAGGTGATAATAAGAGACTTAGTTGTGCGGGTGTTTGAGAGTCTGCACCTGAGACCTGGAGAATTTACAAGATTTAGCTTTGCCCCAGATCTGCTTTTCATATTCTGTCCTTAGTAGCACTCTGTATGTACAGTCACAAATATTGGCTTAGCTTAAAGGTAAAGGTTTCCCCATGACCGAATGGTCTAGTCGTGACCGACTGTAGGGGGCGGTGCTCATCTCCATTTCAAAGCCTGTAGAGCCAGCGTTTTGTCCAAAGACAAGCTTCTGTGGTCATGTGGCTGGCATGACTATACGCTGTAGCGCACAGAATGCTGTTACCTTCCCACCGAAGTGGTCCCTATTTATCGACTTGCATTTAGGTGCTTTCAAACTGCTAGGTTGGCAGGAGCTGGGACAAGCAACAGGAGCTCACGCCGGTCGGAAAGCCCAGCAGCAGTGGTTTAACCCACTGCGCCACCATGTCCCTATTAACACCACGTCCCTAAGCTATTGACTTAGCTTACTACTCGCCGATTGTAACTTGTGGAGCTTACTACTAGCCAATTGTTATTAGGGGTTGCCACCAAGCCCCACTCTACTCTTGGTACATGCAGAGAGCTCAGAGAAAAGGTGGAGTCTTTTCTCATTGTGCTGGCACATGAAAGTGAAAATAAGTGGTGCTAGATATCCTGATTAAAAGAAGGCTGGGGCCACATGACTCTGGCAAATGGTTGACTTAGCTTTAGATAGCACAGAAAAAGTGGCAAGTCAGTTATAACATGATAGCAATGCACAAGTATCTAAGCCCACTACGTTTTTCCAAGTGTCTTTTATTTGTCCTTGTAGAAGTGAATCATATATCTTAACAAAAATTTCAAGACTGTTGATTTTTAACAACAACAACAACACAAGCACACTAGCAGATAGATTGGTCACTTTCTCTTAAGTGGTTTTAAACTTAAGGGACCCAGTTCATCAGACATGTCTCAATGAAAAGATCAGTTACAGTGGACAAGCTTCCCTGAGAGCATTTTCATTAGTATCAACCTTCCTTTGTAATATGTAACCAAAGGAGTGTGCTGGGCAAGTGAAAGCTCTAGAAAATGTGCAATAATCATTTGCAATACCAGTTGTCGAATATGATGTGTTCAGGGGTTCCTTGACAACAGTCACCTTAAGGTGGAAAGTTTGAAAGACTTTAGAGGAGACGTTGGAGGGAAGATAGAAAGGAACAAGGGACATAGGCTCAAATAAATCAGGAACAGTTTTTGTTCATAATACCTGACTTTTGTGAAATGATTGCACTTTATCAACCATAGTAAGAGTAAACACAGGTACATGTACTGGACTAACTGTAAAAACAGTATCTATATTACACTTTCATCGTAACATATGATAAAATAGTTTATAATCCTGTATTTTTTAAATATGAAAGCTATTAATGAAAAGCATCAATTACCTTACATTTGTTAATCTTAAAACTAGCTTTAAGATTAAAAGTGAGTATTTTAATATCATACATCAGACTGTGGGTCTAGGACCCACCAGTGGACTGTGACCTACTTTTGGTGGCTCCTAAAACTGACAGGGCAGAGACTATGTGCATCAAGGGTTAAGCAAGCTGCCACTTTGAGGGAGGAGCATGCTGACCAATTACCATTATAGCCATACCCTCTGGCATTTATAAATCTGGCAGCAGCTTCTAGGGCCTCTAAAAAGTTTGAGAACCACTGTCATATTAAAAGGTCACTTAATACAACATACCTTTAGGCAACTCATCTAACAAATTAAAAAAGCTTGTTTGTGACAGGCTAAATGAAATAGCACATTGCATGCTCAAGATATTCTGAAAATAAGAGCAACATCATTATTTTAACAGTTAAATGAGTACGCATTGTAGCGTGTTCACTGTAGTGTACGTGTGCTAATTTAAATATTTTATGTGGTAATTTGGCAAAAACATAGGAGACCAACCTCACATTATTTCTCTCTTGTATTCTGGCGTAAGATAAATTATTTATGAACAAGTACTAGTTCTTTTAAGACCTACTTTGAAAGCAACTCCCATAAAATATATGCTATTTCGCTCCTTTAATTCTTTTGTGAAGCCAGCTTAACCCCTTAGTTATTGTAAGTAGATAATTTAGAGCACAATCCTAACCTGGAGTTAGGCCAGCAGAGTTTGGCCAGCACAAGGGACACCGTAAGGTACGTATGGACCACTCTCGGAGTCAGAGAGGCCATCCTCCTTGACTCCAAGCGTGGTCCAAACGCGCTTTATAGTGGCCCTTATGCTGGCTAAACTTTGCTGGCCTAACTGTGCCAGCGTAACTCTAGGTAAGGATTGCACTCTTAAATACACTGAAACAAAAGTATTTTCAACCCATTATTCTGGTTCCTGCTTTCATTCAGTTTATCTTTTCTATCAATATTCATACTGTAAGCTCCTCAGGACACAGACTTTTGGGGGCTTATGTTACTTTATAAAGGCACCATGTACACTGATGGTATATTAATAATGGTTCCCATTGTACTATATAAAAAGTTTCTAATTTATATTTATCTGGATGTCCAGCTATTTTCTTTCAATATTGATTTATACTGCTTCGACTTATACACGAGTATGTATGGTACTCCTTAAAGAATGCATGGGACTAATTGCACAGTTAATATGGAAAAGGGTTTCACAACACATATGCCCACTAAAATGCAAAACATTAAAAAGAGGGGGAATAATAACAAGACCTCTTGGGATAAGACACTGATATGACATAACAGCTAAGAGCATAGTTAAGAAGTGGATCGTGGAAAGCTGGGAGCAGCCATCTTGGGAACTGTAGACTTTACTCTTGTTGTATTCCTTTTGTGTATGTCAGTTTGAATTTTCAAGTGAGGTTTTTTTTTTTGTTATCATGTTATTATATTTGTCTTGTATTTTTTGTTGTCATATTATGCCAATAAAGGTTACGGGAATTGAAATTGAAGTGAGTTTTTTAAAAAAAGATTTGTTTTTAGTTCAGCGCTTTTACATCATATTTTGTCCTCATCTTGCTTTCTGTCAAGGATGTTTCATGGTTGTACAATTGCAGCAATCCAAGAATGCCAGTATGCATTTAAGGAGTGTCATTTTATAATGTTACAATGACAGCACTTCCTGCTTGATGATGTCACTTCCTACCACAACATCAATTTCAGGTTGACATCACTTCTGGTGGGTCCCAACAAGAGTGCCATTCTAAAAAGTGGGTGCTAGTCTAAAAAGTTTGAATACTGCTGCCCTAATGGATCAGATGAAAGGCCTATCAACTTCATCCTGTTTCTCATGGTGGACAATGAGATGTCTCTGGGCAGCCAAAAAGGAGGACATGTAGCCAAATGATATCTGTGAAATGCTGTTCAGGTTGTCAAACTAATAGCATGAAATATTAATGGGTCGTGCTTGCTGTACATAAAAAATGATTGACAAGTCACTATTCTGATGGTTTAATCATTTTAAAAACAAATGTGAGAAATGAGTTTAAGAACTAAACATATATATTAAGTAGTTCACTCATTTCCAGCTGTTATCAGTCAATGCGACTTTGGCTAGAATCCTATGCACACTTTCAGAAAAGTAAGCCCCATTGAACATGGTACGCTTTATATCTGAACATGTACTGTATATATAGGGCTGAACTCTTAGAAACTCAAGTCTGAGTTACATTTATGCAATTAACTGCAATTATCAAATTGTTTAGTTGAATTAAATGGCTATTACATGAATTTACACAAGTGGCGCTTCCAAAGAAATCTAAATAAAGTAGCTCAAGTCAAGGTCAGTGATAAGCTCCATCTCAACCAATCATGTGAAACTAACCAGTGTCATATGACACAAGTAATAGTCATGATTTTAAATATATAGCTGCTGTTCCCTGCAACATTCTCTTTGATTCAAGCCATACTGCTCGCTTCATGGATAGGTTGGCTATGGCCAGTAAGCTTTGAGAACTGACAACACAAATTATGTGATCAGTCTTCCTATGGCCTCCCATTTTGGTAAACGATCTGATATTAGATTTTTTTTTCACACAAGCTCAGGATGGCAGACATGGCTTCCTCCCTTTTATCCTCACAGCCACCTTGTAAGGTAGGCTGAGTTAAATATTAGCAGCTGTCCAAGATGAGCCAGGAAGTTTTCACAGTGGGGAGTTGAAGTCAAATCTCCCCAGTTTCTCACACTTGCCACTATACTACATTGAATCGTCAAGCTCTACTAGCTCGAGTTACACATGTAGATAGATCCCTAATAGTAGAAATTACTAGTTTATTTAACGTTACTATTTTCATACTTGCCAGACAGAAAAGAATTTGTCCTACTGTATAAGATTGTTTCTGTTTGTACACCCCAAGTATAATGAACAGTTAAACATGCTTTAAATGTTTAAGGATTTGTTTTTGGTGTTTACTATTTTCAAAACCAAATCTTCTTTCAACATAAAGCCACAATTTTCTAGGAAATCACAGTAGTCAAATAACTATTTGAACAAAGCCTAGAGTAACGTGGTAAGAGCTTACATTAGGCAGAAAATGTATTTATAATGTGTAGGCACTCTACATCAGACCTCTTTGCCCTCTGTAATGCATAGCCAAATTTCTGACTAACACCACAACCTTGCAACCAGTGCACATCTGTTGCAACCTTGTACCAGAAGGGTTATGTTATACTTGTATTGGGTTAATGTATAGTGTTATACAAGACAAAATTTTTCAACTGTGATGCTTGATGGCTTGCCAGAGGTTACTGCGCTCATGACCTAAACGTTAAGATACAGCTAAATACATTTTTTAAATTTATCAGGTTGTTTATATCTCCACAAAAGAGACCCTCAAGACAGCTTTTTTTTAAAAAAAACTTAAAAATACAGTAATTAAATATGTATAAAACAAAATCATAAAACAATCCAAACCCCAAACCAGATCATCTTATGGAAACTGATAGACCAACTGAGGAGAAGGAAACACACACACACACACACACACACACACACACACACACACACACACACCAGGAACATTAGTTTGACTGAAATTCGTGTGTAAACTAAACCAGTCTTTATCAGTCAGCAAAAGGTCACCAGTGCAGGAGCCAAGTGGAGCTCCAGGGGGAGTTCCAAAGTTTGGAGACTGTGACTGACAAGGTCCTGATATACTCCCCACAACAGTCTTCAACAGAAAGCAGGGCCTCTGATGTTGAAAGATGTGGGTGGGCAGACTCATATGGAGAGTAATATTCTTAACTTTTAAAATGCTCATTCATAATGAAAGTATCATGTGTCTTACAGCACTTATCATGCAACTTTGGCAACTTTTTAAAACCACGGAACATTAAAGTCAAAGTGGAACTATAACAAAATTTAGGTAGGTCTTCCAAATAATGGACTTGTATGACTTATGATCTCAGGTCTGCATTTTGCTTTTAAATGCTGCAAGTGCAACTTAAAGAGTTAATGACTGAAAGACCTGCTCCTTTTGACTTTCCACTGGGGAAAAACTAACATTACCCATCTCATAATTCACAGAGACAGCAAATACATAAAACATACTTTTATGAGACCAACATGCCAGATTTAGAATGGTACATATTTATACATACCCCCCCCCCACACACACAGAGAAGTGATAATTATACTATTTGGTGGATTATTTTATATTTATCCACTATTCTATAAAACACAGAAGTTTTAATAGTAGTAATATAATAAAATATTAGATCCAGCTCAGTGCAAGTGAACTCTCCACCATTCATGAGACTGGGGGAATCTCATTCATTCTCAAAAAAAATATCATCCTGTGTTAACCAGCTGATCAATGTAGCCTCCTAATTTTTACTCCATAAATCTGATCCTTGCTTTCTAGGATATATGTTTGCCCAGTCTATGTACCTTAATTGGATTATCACCTATACCCAAACAAATGTAAATTCATATTATCACACAGTGTATTAAGGTTTCTTGATCTGTCAAAAAAATAATACTGCAGTTATGAATTAAACATTACCCTTCAAAGTTCTTGATTTTGGCTGTGCAGGATCAGGATCAGCAAAAAGGAAAAGTGCACTATAACCAAGTTTAAATTGTAGAACCTTACCTCCAAGCTTAGGCCCACCAGCAGAACCTGGCTTTCTTGAAGTATTTGAAGGGTTTCCAGGTTTTTTAGGTGCAGGAACCTTGAAGGCTGAGGCAGCTGAAGATGGCCTATTTCCATCCACTGATTCTTCATCATCAAAGCTTTTATCTGTAAATGAGATTTTTTGGAAGAATCTGTTAAAATCCCATTTTTCTTTAGGTGCCTTTCTGCTTTCACCATAAGTCACCAAAAAATCAAATAAAATCAATACTAATTATTATATCCTTTGTCTACAGCTTTGAAGACATACATTGAAAAGTAAAAGAAAAATTAAAGAAATCTCATTTCATACAGTGGCCTTGCAAATGACACTGACGTGAAATTCATATTTAAAAGCTTAATATCTGAAGCCAGGAAGGGAAAAAAAATGATACAAGGTAACCCTCCCTGTCTACTTTTAATTCATTTCTAAAATTAAACCCCCTATAATTTCAATTCATTCCAGTATTTCAAAAGAAAAAAATGCTACTCTTTCTGCTACTCCCGCATGCCATCTCTGCTACACATCCTCCCACAATGTGTCTACTAACACTCCCTGCTTCATTTCTTCCACCCTGATTTTAGCACTTACAATCACAGATCCGCTTGCAAATCAGCCGCCTCATTCCTCTGACAGCTCTTAATGCCCTTTACGCTAAGATGCTCCCACTTGTTCACATGGCCACACGGACGGACAATCTCAGTCCTAATCAAAAGATTCCATCTAAAACTGACAGAAAACACCATAGATCCACCACAGAGATTTGTGCCGGCATCCTTCTCTCTCTTCCCTGCACTAGGTGCGGAAACAGCCAATCGGCTGCAAGGTGACATCATCTTCTGTTAGCCACTGCTAGATGAAAAGGTGAAAATTCTTCACACATATCAATTCATTCCCACGCACAAACATTTGCAGTCACTTTTCTATAATTCTTTTAGATACATTCTAGCAGCAAAATACTCAGAAATCCTACTCCCCAGCATTCAAGGGTGTGTATCTTTTGCCTAGTAAAGTTTCCCTTTTCATGCTCATAATTTTTGCTTTCACTACAGCATATTCTATTAATACTCAAGTACTAAAAAAAGCAGCATTCAAAAATAAAATGTGATCATTTTATAATTCAGTGAGAAGAAAGCTGACTTCCTCTAGGTCTCTGAAAACATTAGAGAAAGCCAACCTGTAGTTTCTTTCATAAACAAAATGGGCGAGGCTGACACAGCTGCGTTAACAGTATCGCACACCTATGTAGCCGATTCTCCTTTCTCAGAATCTTTTTTATTATGATTTTCATCCCATCACATTCTAAGTGCTGAATTCCTTTGTTTCACCCCAATGTGCTTTCATTTCAGTAAAATTCCAAATAACCTCCTGGGAGGGAGGGCGTATTTCCATTACAACAGGAAAATCACACACACAAAAACACATTTTTAAAAAACATATTCAACAACTCAAATTAAAGATAGGGCATCACTTTTGAAAGCATGGTTTTGAAAAGGCTTAATACTATGATCAAATTTGTAAACAGAACAAATGGCACTGTGTGCCCGATGTAGTTATGCTTCTTAATTATATCAAAAATGTAAGTTTCATGTCTATCTGAACAAATGTGCTTCCTTTCAGACAATCATCATTAGAGAGGAATCTGACTCTGAGCATTTTGCATGCAGGGATATTTTACTATCAGAATGCAAGGGGGGAAAGACATGAAGCACATTATTCCATGAGTTTCCATGGAAACTGTACTCTGCCCTTGCACATGAACTGGAAGACAACATTTCAGTTCTCACTACAAGAGACTACTTTAACCCTTACAGCTTAAGGATCTGTTAGGACGCACTGCTGATTGTTTCAACACACAGCAGTGAAACCTCTACATGTTTAGCAATACTAAGGCTGCATTAAAAACAGAACTTAACTGTATAGTAGTTACATGTCAGGTTTTTATAGTTATGCACTGAGAAACCATAACCTAGCTATAAAAGCACAATATAGAAGGCAACACAGCCTATGAGGCGTAGCAAGTTTCCTTGAAAGGTTTTTATGAGCAGAGAAGGCATCTGCTCTGTGTATCTTCCTCTTAATTTATGCATCATCATCAATGTACATGGTGCTTTACACAGAATAAGAAGGAAGATTCCTACCCCACAGAGCTTACAATCTGGACAGATACAAGCAGCCCTCCCTGTTAGCTGTGCGGCTGCACAGCTCTAACTGAAGCCCTACGCAGCTACTATACCCTCTCAGAACTCCAGAGCTCAGCAATGACATCACCACCAAGTACTCCACAGCCGCCCCTCTGCAGCCACCGTAGGGTTCTGTGCACTCTGGGGGAAAATTAGGAGGCGTATTGGACGCAAGGCAAACAAGAGATGTAGGGAAAAGGAAATAGAGGCAAGCAGGGGAGGAACTCACAATTGCTTCATTGCACATATTACCAAACATACAACTATTCAGAACACTTTCTATCTAGATTTGTTGTTGTTGTTCAGTCGCTAAGTCGTGTCCGACTCTTTGCGACCCCATGGACCACAGCACGCCAGGCCTCCCTGTCCTCCACTAGCTTCCTGAGTTCGCCCAATTTCATATTCATTGCTTCGGTGACACTATCCAACCATCTCATCCTCTGTCGCCCCCTTCTCCTTTTGCCTTCAATCTTTCCCAGCATGAGGGTCTTTTCCAAAGAGTCCTCTCTTCTCATCAGGTGGCCAAAGTATTGGAGCTTCAGCTTCAGCATTTGTCCTTCCAGGGAGCAATCAGGCTTGACTTCCTGGAGAATTGACCGATTGGATCTCTTTGCAGTCCAGGGGACTCTCAAGAGTCTTCTCCAACACCATAATTCAAAAGCATCGATTCTTCGACGCTCTGCCTTTCTTATGGTCCAGCTCTCACAGCCATACATGGCTACTGGGAAAACCATCGCTTTGACTATGCGAACCTTTGTTGGCAGGGTGATGTCTCGGCTTTTGATTAAGCTATCTAGGTTCACCATAGCTTTCTTCCCAAGAAGTAAACGTCTTTTAATTTCATGGCTGCAGTCACCATCTGCGGTGATCTTGGAGCCCAGGAAAATAAAGTCTGTCACTGCTTCCATTTCTTCTCCTCCTATTTGCCAGGAAGTGATGGGAATGGTTGCCATGATCTTAGTCTTTTTAATGTTGAGCTTCAAACCAATTTTGGCACTTTCCTCTTTCACCGTCATCAAAAGGTTCTTTAAGTCTTCCTCACTTTCTGCCAGTAGAGTGGTATCGTCTGCATATCTGAGGTTGTTGATGTTTCTCCCAGCAATCTTGATTCCAGCTTGTGAGTCATCCAGCCCTGCCTTCCTCATGATGTACTCTGCGTATAAGTTAAATAAGCAGGGTGACAATATACAGCCTTGTCATACTCCTTTCCCAATTTTAAACCAGTCGGTTGTTCCATGTCCAGTTCTAACTGTTGCTTCCTGACCCGCATAAAGGTTTCTCAGAAGGCAGATCAGGTGGTCTGGAACTCCCATCTCTTCAAGAACTTGCCACAGTTTGTTGTGATCCACACAATCAAAGGCTTTAGCATAATCAATGAAGCAGAGGTAGATGTTTTTCTGAAACTCTCTTGCTTTCTCCATGATCCAGCGAAGGTTGGCAATTTGATCTCTAGTTCCTCTGCCTCTTCGGAAACCAGCTTGTACATCTGGTAGTTCTCGATTCACATACTGCTGAAGCCGAGCTTGTAGGATTTTGAGCATGACCTTGCTAGCATGTGAAATGAGTGCAATGGTGCGGTAATTTGAGCAATCTTTGGCATTGCCCTTCTTTGGGATTGGAATGTAAACTGATCTTTTCCAGTCTTGTGGCCACTGTTGGGTTTTCCAAATTTGCTGGCATATGGAGAGCAGCACTTGGACAGCATCATCTTTTAAGATTTTGAATAATTCCGCTGGAATGCTGTCACCTCCACTAGCTTTGTTGTTAGTGAGGCTTTCTAAAGCCCACTTGACTTCACTCTCCAGGATATCAGGTTCGAGCTCAGTGACTGTACCACTGTGGTTATCAGGAACATTTAGATCGGCCTTATAGAGTTCCTCTGTGTATTCTTGCCACCTCTTCTGAATCTCATCTGCTTCTGTTAGGTCCTTGCCATTTTTGTCCTTTATTGTGCCTACCTTAGCATGAAATTGTCCTTTGACATCTCCAATTTTCTTGAAAAGATCTCTAGTCCTCCCCATTCTGTTGTTTTCCTCTATTTCTTTGCATTGCTCATTTAGAAAGGCCTTCCTATCTCTCCTTGCTGTTCTCTGGAAATCTGCATTCAGTTGGGTATATCTTTTCCTTTCTCCCTTGCTTTTGGCTTCTCTCCTTTCCTCAGCTATTTGTAAAGCCTCGTCAGACAGCCACTTTGCCTTCTTGCATTTCTTCCTCTTTGGGATGGTTTTAGTTGCTGCCTCCTGTACAATGTTACAGACCTCCGTCCAAAGTTCTTCAGGCACTCTGTCTACCAAATCCAAGCCCCTAAATCTATTTGTCACCTCCACTGTATATTCGTAGGGGATCTGATTTAGGTCATACGTGGAGGGCCTAGTGGTTTTCCCTACTTTTTTCAGTTTAAGCCTGAATTTGGCAAGAAGAAGCTGATGATCTGAGCCACAGTCAGCTCCAGGTCTTGTTTTGACTGCCTGTATGGAACTTTTCCATCTTTGGCTGCAAAGAATGTAATCAATCTGATTTCGATGTAGACCATCTGGTGAAGTCCATGTGTACAGTCGCCGTTTGTGTTGCTGGAAAAGGGTGTTTGCTATGACTAATGTGTTCTCCTGACAGAACTCTATCAGTCTTTGCCCTGCTTCATTTTGTACTCCAAGACCAAACTTGCCTGTTATTCCTCTTACCTCTTGACTGCCTACTTTAGCATTCCAATCCCCTATGATGAGAAGGACATCTTTTTTGGGTGTTAATTCTAGAAGCTGTTCTAGGTCTTCATAGAAGCGGTCAACTTCTTCCTCATCAGCACCAGTGGTTGGGGCGTAGACTTGGATTACTGTGATGTTGAAAGGTTTGCCTTGGATCCTAATGGAAATCATTCTATCATTTTTGAGGTTATACCCCAGTACTGCTGTTCTCACTCTCTTGTTCACGATGAAGGCTACTCCATTTCTTCTAAGGGATTCCTGCCCACAGTAGCAAATATAATGGTCATCTGAATTAAATTCTCCCATTCCTGTCCACTTTAGTTCACTAACTCCCAGGATGTCGATGTTCAGCCTTGACATCTCACGTTTGACCACATCTAGCTTGCCTTGATTCATAGATCTGACATTCCAGGTTCCTATGTAGTATTGTTCTTTGCAGCATTGCACTTTCCTTTCACTTCCAGACACATCCACAGCTGAGCTTCCTTTCAGTTTTGGCCCAGCTACTTCACTCTTTCTGGAGCTACTAGTACTCGTGTTCTGCTCTTCCCCAGTAGCATAATGGACACCTTCCGACCTGAGGGTCTCATCTTCCAGTGTCATATCGTTTAGCCTTTTTGTTCTGTAATCCATGGGGTTTTCTTGGCAAGAGTACTGGAGTGGGTTGCCACTTCCTTCTCCAGCGGACCACGTTTAGTCAGAACTCTCTGCTGTGACCTGTCCATCTTGGGTAGCCCTACATGGCATAGCTCACAGCTTCATTGAGCTACTCAAGCCCCTTCGCCACGACAAGGCAGTGATCCATGAAAGGGCTATCTAGATTTAGCAAACCTCTATTTAAATGTAGCTGTTTGTTCACTAATTAAAAAAATTGTGTCCTAGGTAATAGTATGCAACAATGTTTACCATCTCAGTTTGTACAGGAGGAACTGGTAGATTAAGGTCATTAAAATGTGGGTATCTTCATAAGGAAATAGACTACTATAATATTGCAGGTATTAGCTAGTCTAAATAAAAATAATACAGAAAGTATCTAGTATTCAAGAACTGCATTGCAGAATCTACAACACGTACATATTTCAGACTGGCTAAGGAATCATTTTATGTAAAACAGAGTCAAAGGGGTTTTTGTTTATCCAATACAAAAATTATAACTGCCAGCATATTTGTGTCCATCTTCCCCCAAATACCTTACAATGTAACTACTACTCTTCTAAAAGTTCAAAAATTACTATGATTTACACATTTCTGAGATCATAATTTTGGTCTCACATTCCTAGGGTAGAACTAGTGTCCTCTAATAAAGACACTGCATTCATTTGTTATAAGAATCCATACAGTACAGGGCTACATTTCACATAAGGGCCTTTCCAGGCACTCATTCACAAATCAAATCCCTTTCTGGCACCACCAGCAACATTATACAACAGGCTGTACCCGCACTCCTGGAAAAAAGCAAGACTGATCATAATGCCACTTCACATTCATGTAGCACTCTGTGCAGAGTTTCACATGTTATGACCTTTATGTTATCCTTACAACACCATTGTATTATTCCCATGCTGCAATTAGGGAGTGGCCTTCCTAGAGCCACCAAAGAGCTCAAGGAAGGGATGAGACTCAAACGAGGGGTCTCATGACTGCTCCAGCACCAGCTCTAGCCTTACTACAGTACAAAATCTAGGTCAATACTTCTCTCTCTCTCTCTCTCTCTCACACACACACACACACACACACACACACACACACACAGAGAAAGAGAGAGAGAGAGAGAGAGAGAGAGAGAGAGAGAGAGAGAGAGGAGGTGGCATATACTGAAGTAGAAAGGGAAGATGGCGAAAAGTTATTGGCAGGAAATTCCAAGTTACGTAGGAAGAAAGAGGAAGAACTATTGAGATAACTGTGTAATCTTGTCCTAGGCCACCATTCAATAAGTACCTACTAGCAGAATGTGTGCAACTGTTGTGCTTTCAGTGGGTTGAAACAATAACAGGTGAAAAGATAGGAGAGACTCAAAAGTCCTGCAAGAATTTTACTTGTAAAAAACTGAAATGTAAAGCTTAAAGAGTTTTGAGCTGACAAACTCTTCTCCAGAGGCACAATAGTCACCAAAAGCTGAGTGATATTACTGCAGAATTCGGCCCAATTACTTCTTGTCTCAACAAAGTGAATTCAGATACTGCACATCTGTACAGACTATAATATTGGCAGAGTTCACTTGGGGAAAAAATGGTCAATGCCTGGAAAGACCTATGACTAAAATGCTGGAATCCTACACTTCTACAGAGATCCTCTAGGATCCTTTGTCCCTGAAATATCTTATAAGAGATCTAGAATAATTTGTAGAATCAAGCTCTGAATCAAATCTCAAATATGTTCTGAATTTGCTGCAAGATGAATGGGATACCTCTACTCATACAGAAAGTTATCCTGGCTTGCAATTGAGAAAAACCTCCACTCAGACAGCAGAGCCAGCTTCAGCCTGATTAGACCCAATTGGGCTTTGCACTCCCCCATTTGGCCACTGAGCCAAAAGCCACTGAGGTATGGCTTTCTTAAATGCTGACAGCTCTGCTGCTGAGAGCCCTCGACCAGCCAAAACATAAGAGCTGCTTGCATGAGCAGAAATGACAGCCCCTCCCGTCTGCTCCCAACAAGCCAGCCAACTCCACCTTGAGGTTGGTTGGCTTGAAGTGAGCCAGCCAGTCAAAAGCAGCAGCAATGGGCGCATGAAGAGGTAGCAGGACAAGGGGCAGCCAACGAAGGGCTGGAGACAGGAGGGGAAGGGCGGGAAATGAGGTGGAGAGTGCAAATCTACCTTGTTCCTTACAGTGAACGCCTTCCCCTTTCGAACCAGGCTGGCTAACTGGCTGTTCATCTCCCCGGCTGTGCTCTCTCAATCCCTCCCCACTTCTTCTGCTTGTCCATGTTAGGGGTAATAGCTAATTGGAGGGGCTTGGCGGTCGTTTGCAGGACTGCTCTTCGCTCCTGCCCCTTCTCCATCTCTCTTCACTCACATGCACCTTGCCAAGCCCCTTCATCATCTGAAGTGGGACCCTTTCCCTTTAGGTACTACTCTTTCTCTCCCCCCCATACCTTAAGCCAGGACAATTAGCACATCCTTCCCAGTCACTATGGAGGCTCGCAACGCCCTCAAGTTTTCCCCAGATGCATCTGCCCTGGAGACAGCCCAGCCCTGGCTTTGCCTCTACCTCAACAGTGGCACTCACACTGGGACTGGTGGCAAGCAGCCTTGGAGGCACCTTCCGGGAACAGGCTAACATCTCTGCCTTCTACATTGCTCTGGCTGTGAGGGGAAGATGAGAAAACCATCGCCTATTCATGGTCACCCTCTTGGCCTTGTAGCACACACACAACTCAAGGCATCTAAAGCAGTGAAACCCAGCAGCCAGGAAGCATCTTTAAGAGGGAGGGAAAGGCAGCATCACGATCCCCAAGATCGTGCTGCTGCTGGGTATGGGTTATATTTTTTTTTAACACTAGTCCGGAGGGGGGTGTCCTTAGGGAGCCCTCCGCAGGGGTCCCCGTACCTCCAAACACGTTAAAAAAGAAAAAATAGACACTTCCGCTTTTGCAATCAGTGATGATCAGTCCGATTTAAAGAAATATTAGCTATATTCTTCTCCTGCTTGTTAGCAAACGCACACAAGCTAAATGGACTAATCTTCAACTATTCACTATAACACACAATACACTTAGCAGACTTAAACATATGCACTTTGTTTCTTATATTATTGATACATGGCCTCAGAGATTCAGAAATCTTAGGCTACTTTTCCCAGACATTTGTTGCTTTCTGAGACACACAATGACAGCAGCATCCTTCAATATTCTTCAAGGTACAAAGAAATGTACCCCAGGGAAATAGGAAATATGGCTGAACCCAGAACAGTCAAGTCTAATAGACATTTTGAATTAGATAGCAGAAGTTTTTTGACAGATCAATAAATGAGGTAGGAATAATGGTCGAAGCTGTTACCCTCCCCCACACCCATATCACCAAGCAACCATTAGCAGCAATGCTGCACCAATAATTTATATCTACTGAAAAGAATAAGAAAAGGCTTAAACAGCAAGAAGCAAGCTAGCAGTGGCTGTTGAAGGAAAAGTCACAGTAATGGTTCAATGGAAAGGGTGCTTTTACGAGACACCATTCTGTAAGTCGTGTTGCCCACTTCTAATTTGCTAGGGACTTTCAAAAAGCACCAAGACAGTATTTGCAATACATCTTAGAATGCCAGATGCAACAGAGTGGCAACCAGATGTGCTCCCTCAGGCATCTGGTGGGCCACTGTGAGATAAAGGACACTAGATCAGATGGGCCTTTGGCCTAAACCAGCAGGGCTCTTCTTATGTTCTTCGTGTTATGGGTACATAGCAGTGAGCTTTATTGATTCAGTTTATAGGGTCTGTTCTATGGTTGGAAATGAGAGAAATAACAATTGATCAGAAGATTGCAGAGAAATCACAGATGTCTGAAGTGCTGTGTTGATCTCCCCTATGACAACACTGGTTTTAGTAACATGTAGTAAACACAAATTTATCTGTATGTTGCGTGAAGACCTAGGATTAGAAGGTTGAGAAAACTAACAGCCCTTAAATCTGACAGAGTGCATAGCATCCTCTGTGTTGCTATTCATTCAGGTGTTCTGTTCCATCAGTACCAATAATCTATTGCTCTTCAACTAGTTTTGATAGTTATGGTTCCTCTCCCAACTTTGGCCATGCTAGCTTACAGCAGCGGCCTCCAAACTGTGGGCCACTGTGCCACAGAAAAGCCATCCCTGGCACAGACTGAGCTTACTGTTCTGTGGGGCAGACTGGAACCTTTGCTGCCAATCATCCCCAAATGTCATGCTGGACAGTCACGCCTGCCCAGAAATCCAGGTGCCAAGCATGCTGAGTCACAGGGATGTGAAAGTGATTGCCAGATACAATGTTTGGAGGCGATCAGAGGCAAAGATATCAGGCTGTCCTGTGGAATGGTAAGATCCATTCACATCAAAAGAAGTCACTTTTAATTTAAAATGGATGGAAAAGGCATAGCTCTACCATTTGTAGAAAAACAACATATTTTACAGGTCTAAAATATTAGGAGACAAATCTATATTTAGAATTTTGTCATAAGGCAGCCTTACTGTACTGAAAAATATTGCACAATATAGATCAGCTGCTCTAAGAATTAATACTTTTGTGCCCAATTCTTATAAGTCAGTGTTTCTCAACCAGTGGTATGAGTACCACTAGTGGTACTTGAGGTGGTGGCTGGTGGTACACGTGGGAATCCTGCCACCGGGCAGTGAGCCAGCAATGTGACAGGACAAACAGAGGTTGGAGGCTCGGCACAGCAAGAATAGCTCCAAAGCATGCTTTTTCACACTCAAAAAACCCTTCCCATCCATCCTGAGCCTCTTACTAGTGTTTGTCACGTTGCATCTGGCCTCTCAACCTGGAAGTAACTGACGATGTCATCACCAGTTACTTTTGGTAGTACCTCCAACAGGGAGGCCACATGAAGTGGTACAGCAAGGACAAAACGTTGAGAAACTATTATAAGTCATTCACTGAATTGAAACTAAATACCATTTGAACTCAAAATCAGTGTATCCACTCGTGACTAGCTATTTTGAAGGCTATGATGGAAACTGAAATAAATCAAAAAGGAATAACCTTCGACGCCCTGTACTTCACTGGATCATTATATAAACTAGGAAAACACCACTGATTTTACTATATCTTATTGATTGAAAAACAACAAAAGTATAGACATTTTATTTTGTACATTAATTAGAAAGCTCCTTCAAAGGATATGTTAAATATAGTAAAAATAAGCATTAAAATGTTTGAACCAGAGATGGCAAAAACCCTCATTAACACCAAAATGCCTTTCCTCTAAGTGTTAAGGATAAAAGTGGCATGATAAATATTAATTCCCTACAAATAGATTGCAAAATATTAAAAATGAATTTACTAACAGTTTGTATTTGTATGCTATACACAGAACAAAGAAAGATCATTTAAATCAAAACTAATTAATACATTATTTTCCTATTAACTGCTGAGAAAGCTATGATGCCAGCTAGAAATTTAGCATTTTCAGTCAGTTGAATGCTTTGACTATTTGACTTTGTAATGATCTGGATTTGTCCTGAAGCAAATTATGTCAGTGTACTTTTTTTCTTTTTCAGAAGAGTAAGCAGGACTCTCAATGACCTTTGTTTTGCAGCATCAGGTATCCAAGGCATTGATTTTATGAACCCCTTAAAACAGTGTTTCCCAAACTGTGATTTGGGAACCATCTGTGGGTTGCAAGCCAATTTTTGGTGGGTTGTGAATTTTTAAAAAACGTTAAAACACACACACACGCACACACACACACCTTTGCAAGCACCCTGGCCCAGTCTGCAAAAGAAAATAATTAGCTGGACTACAGTCTTTGGGATGTATTGGGAATATTTTTTTTAACCGTATCAACTACTTGGGAAAGTTAAGAGGGTATTTAAAAATTTTTTAAAAAACAACATTGTAAACTTTTAATTACTTAGATTTGATTTTGTTGTATAGAGGTGTTACTTCTGGCCATGACATCACTTCCAGGTTAATTACATCACTTCTGGTGGATCACAACAGATTGACATTAAAAAAAGTGGGTCCCGGCGCTAAAAAGTTTAGGAAGCACTACCTTAAAAGTTTTCTTCCAAAAGAGGTAGTAACTGACCAGCATGTCAGACTGCAAGAAATAATTACTCTTGATTATTATGGAACACTCCTGAACAATGTTATGCAACACTGTCCAGGGATCCTTAGAGGCACCACATACATACGGTAGATAATATTGTGTACATAAAGGTAAAGGTTTCCCCACGACCGAATGGTCTAGTCGTGACCAACTGTAGGGGGTGGTGCTCATCTCCGTTTCAAAGCCTGTAGAGCCGGCGTTTTGTCCGAGGACAAGTTTCCATGGTCATGTGGCCGGCATGACTATACGCTGTAGCACACGGAACGCCGTTACCTTCCCACCGAAGTGGTCCCTATTTATCTACTTGCATTTAGGTGCTTTCGAACTGCTAGGTTGGCAGGAGCTGGGACAAGCAATGGGAGCTCACTCCGTCACGCAGTCTTGAACTTCCAACCTTTCGGTCGGAAAGCCCAGCAACAGCGGATTAACTTGCTGCGCCACCACGTCCCTTAATATTGTGTACCTAGTGAGAGGTAATTTAAAAAATTCCCCAAGTTAGGACATACTACAACCAACTCTGATGGTTCTTGAATTTTAAAACAGGAGATCATTTTTGGCAGAATAGAAAGCAAAAGTATTTGTGCAAAGAATATACACATCATTTTGGCTCAAAGCTAAACTCCACAGTAGTTGTGAAAACCCATTTGCTAGCTTGCGAATCCTTTCAAGATACACCATAGTCCCACATCTATCACTGCCAAAGTTCCTCAGTCTTTGGGAGTCACTAATCCCAGGAACCCCAAAGCAGAGGCGGATCTACAGGGAGGGCAAAGCTCTAAGTGTTGCAAGAAGCCTTACCCTGTCACGTAAATCCCTCTTCTCCCTTGCTGCTGTAGCCAGTAAGCAATGCCAAGATGTTGCTTTTCCCTGTGAGGACTGGCTAAAACGGTGCAGGAGAGGAGTGATTTCCACTGCAAGGTAAGGCTTCTTGCAAAACTTAGAGCTTTGCCCTCCCTTAGATCTGCCTCTGCCCCAAAGTCTACAGGTATGAAGAGTCCTAAAGCAGACCACTGAGTAATATTTTTTCTAGAACACAAACTTTTAATTTTTAAGAGGAAGGAATTTTAAAAGGCTACTAAATCTTTTACGTGTTTGAACAATCTGAAAGACAGACTCAAAGTGCAGATATGTTCATACCCACAAATAAATATCTTTAATTCTAGGTGCTGAACAATTCATTTTTTCAATAGACTCAGTCACTCCTCTATAAAAGCTTTAATATTAGGATGTTCTTTAAAGCTGTGTTCACACCAAATAGTTTGACTGTGTTAAATTATGCAGGGGTACATTACCCAGAAAGCAAGCAAGCTATTACAAGCCCTCTTCTGTCACATTAACTTTTATTTCACGAAGAGCAACAGGAAGAACTGATGTGAGTCTCATGAACTGAAATAGACACAAAAGTAGATGTCACTTTTTTAAATTTGAGAGCAGCTATTAGGAAAGAGAAGTGACATAATCCAACAAGGTTATCACCTCTCTACAATCCATACTTCAAGTTTGTCCAAATGCCCTGGATTTTGTACATTTTTTCTAATTTCTCCTATATCTCAGTATCTATATTCACTATACCTCTCACACCTGCAGGAGGGTATGCATTAACCCAATAGGATCTATAAGGATGTCACCTACCACAGATGATTGAAAAAATAATTCGCTTACTGAGGTTTTCATAAGGGAAAAGGAGTTGACGGTCTCATTTTATTTAGTGAGGAATCAAAGCTTAGCTCTTTTCCCCCACCTGAGCAGGAGGCATGCCTTCATTGCACAAATCCTCTCTTATCAACTATTTTTCCCTTTGAATGGGAGCAGTTAGTAGGAACCACTGACTTAATTACACATTCCCCTCTTTCTCTGTACTGTGCAAAGTGAGACCGAAGAACACCTCCAGTTGGTTGATTTCCTCCTTATGCATGGACGTTTTAACTGGAAGATCGCTTTGTCTTATCATGGCAACTCCCTCTAATTCAGGATACTGAAACCTCCTCTAGCAGTTTTGATACCCAGTGACAGAGGATACATTGGGATTCCAATAAATAGGTTCTCATAGGAAGCTGCCTTGTATTGAGTGACTTAAAATAATCCATCATGGGACAACTGGTGAGATACTTGCTATCCAGATCCAAGAATGCCTAGCAAAAGTATGCAAGTATGCTAGCACTTACTACTACTTTCCTTTTTGTGTAGTTAGATTGTAAGTTCCCTTTGACTCTTGCGCTGCCTTTTTGCAGCCTTATGCTTCCTTTATGGATAATGCATGCCTAACCTGGGACAATCTGGGAGGGTGGAGTCTGATTTATCACACAATTGAGTTAATGGGCATGAAAAGAATCAACTTCATTTTGAAAGCAGGAAGGCAGCATAGCTTAAAAAAATTTAGCCTGGAATTTTGGATGAAATGGAGCATGATGACATACTGATGCATGAAGAGAGGCTGGTCAGATGCTGCTATGCTTTGTCTCCAGAAAGAGGGCAGCTACCATGATCAAGTATTTTCAGAGTAAAGGCCTAAAAAGTCAAGAAAACCTTTCTGCCCCTGAAGAAAGACTAAGACCCCAAGTATTACCACTTTAAAGTAGTGATGTTGCTGAGTTTCTGGAACGATGAGCTTTTTAGTTTTCAAGCCAAATAACCTTTTTGCTTCTGCTAGATTCCACTCATTACAAGGTGCCCCATCCCTTTCTCAAAACATACATTTCAACAGGAGCAGTGTATGGACAGCTGCACCTTGGGCTCTCATCCCTAATGAAGGCCTGAGGCACAGACAGATTTCTTCTAACACACACATCTTCCACTGTTCCACACACAGGGAGTCCAGTTTGCGGAACAGGAGCAGGAGCCTTGCAAAAGAGTTGGCGCAGACTCCAGTTCTTGCTAGGAAAGAGTTCTAGTTTTTCTTCCTTCTGATTTTCAACAGTTGGAGCAGCGTTCTTCAAACTGTGGGTCGGGACCAACTTGGTGAGTCGCGACCTGATGTCAGGTGGTCGTGGAAAGCTGAGAGCAACCATCTTGGGAGCTGCAGACCTTACTCTGGCTATATTCCTTTTGTGTGTATTGAATTTTCAAGCGAGGGTTTTTTTAAAAAAATTTGATTTTATTTCAGTGCATTTATATGATATTTTGTCTTAATATTGCTTTCTGTGAGGGATGTTTCATGCTTGTGCAATTGCTGCAGTCCAAGAATGCCAGTTTGCATTCCAGGAGTGTCATTTGATTACGTCACAATGATGGCACTTCCTGCTTGATGTCATTTCTGGCTATGACATCACTTCTGGTGGGTCCTGACACCAGAGTGCCATTCTAAAAAGTTGGTCCCAATCTAAAGGGTTTGAGAACCACTGAGTTGGAGCGTTTGAGTGCTCAGAGATACAGTACCTCAAAAAAGTCCAATGTTTCTCAAGAACTGTGTATAAAAGAAAAAATAAAGCCCAATTCAAACTGAAATAGTGCACTTTGCCCATCTCTGTTTTAAAGTGGACAAATAAGCTCAGTAGCTATATAAACTATGCTAACAAACATTTTCTATTTGCTGGGAAGCAATTCTTTTATAATAGTAGTTGGTCTGGTAATAGTTGTTTGAAACAGCAGCCATACAGTTCAACAGATTCAACTACAGAAAAACAACAAACTGGAGTAATTTTGCCAGCATGGTTGAAATTGTCCAATTCACAAGCTTCTCGTTCAAGCAGCTACCATGATGCTAATAAAATTTTAATTGGGTCTTACTTGATTTACTTGTGCAACAGAAACAAAGTGATACTTATGATGCATGGATATTATACTGCCTCCTATGCCCTGTTACATTTAGTGAACTTGCCAGCCTTAAACAGATTAGGTACCAAATATATTGCTAAATTTGAATCCATAATTAGCTTTTCAGAAGAACTGAGAAACACCATGACTTTTTCTTGTGATGGAATTAATCTTACAGCCAATTAAGAATATTTCAATCTCTCCATCATAGGCACTGAGAATTTTTTTCAAATGGAGATTAGCGACGAACAGTTAAAGTTTGCTCCCAGACTTTAACAGCAGTGGTTCTCTTCATGGCTCCAAGCAATCATAAGGATGCCCTACTGTATCAAAGGTCTATCTAGTTCAGCATTCAGCATCCCACAGTGACCAACCAGCTGTCTCTGGGAAGACTGCAAACCAAAGAAAAAGGCATGCTTTTCTGTCATTAATCCCTTGAAGTGGTATTCATAGCCTACTCCTGCTGAACGTGGAATTGGGATATAGCCACTGGCATTCATTAATTTGTCCAGTATCCTTTTTAAAGCCATCAAAACTAGCAGTCATTACAACATCTTGTGACAGTGAATTCTACAGACTGATTATGCATTGTGTGAAGTATCTCTTTTTACCTATCCTCAAATCTCCCTATCAATCAACTGTTGACTCCCCCGATTCTACTCCTGGAAGAGGAGAAAACTTCTCCCTTCACATGTGCGTAATATGTGCATCTGAACCACGCACATGCCTTCTTCCTCATAGTTTTTCCAAAGAAAGAAGTCCCAAATGTTGTAGCCTTCCCTCATAACAAAAGGCTCTAAACTCTGAGATCATTTTCGTTGCCCTGTTTCACACATTTCTCAGCACTACAATAGTTTTCTTGAAGTGTGGCAATTAGAAATTATTGCTATATTTTATATGTAAAAAGTGCTTCCAACATATTTTGCTTTGGAAAGCAAACATGAACCCAGTGGTTCTCCAACGTTTTAGCACTGGCTTTTGAAGGGCAGATTTCCCTCAGATGAGGAGGCTAGTTAGAATGAAATTGAAACTGAAGGTGGGCCGGACTCCACCATAGAGTCACTGTGGGTTAAACTACCAGGCCATAAGAGCAATGTAATAGTGGGGGTGTGCTATCGTCCTCCCGATCAAAAACATGAAGGTGACCTTGAAATGAGGAAACAAATCAGGACGGTGACCAAGAGAGACAGGACTGTAATCATGGGGGACTTCAATTATCCTCAAATTGACTGGGTCAACTGCTGCTCTGGTCAAGAAAGAGAGACCGGATTCCTTGACGTGCTAAATGACTGTGCCTTAGAGCAGCTAGTCATGGAGCCAACCAGAGGACAGGCGACTCTGGATTTAATATTGTGTGGTACTCGGGACCTAGTTAGGGATGTGTTACTAAGCCATTGGGGAACAGTGACCATGCTGCGATTGGTTTTGCTATGCATGTCCAGGAAAGAGTGCAGAGCAAATCTGACACAAGAACCCTTGACTTTTGAAGGGCAGATTTCCCTCAGATGAGGAGGCTAGTTAGAATGAAATTGAAAGGGAAGGTAAAAAGAGTCCAATCCCTCCAGGCTGCATGGAGGCTGTTTAAAATAACAGTAGTAGAGGCCCAGCGGAAGTGTATACCGCAAAGAAGAAAGGGTTCGGCAAGGTCCAGGACGGTGCCTGCATGGCTGACAAACAAAGTTAGAGAAGCTGTAAAGAGCAAAGAAGCTTCTTTCTGTAAATGGAAGACTTGCCCCAGTGAGGAGAATAAAAAAGAACAAACTCTGGCAAAAGACAAGTAAGAAGGTGACACGGGAGGCCAAGAAAGCGTTTGAGGAACGCATGGCTAGCAACATAAAGGGGAATAATAAAAGCTTCTTCAAATACGTTAGAAGCAAGAAACCTGCCAGAGAGGCGGTTAGCCCGCTGGATGGTGAGGGAGGGAAAGAGGAGATAAAAGGGGACTTGGAGATTGCAGTGAAATTAAATGAATTCTTTGCGTCCGTCTTCACAGCCGAAGAACTTGGGCAGATACCACAGCCCAAACAGCCCTTCCTAACTAAGGAATTAAAGCAGATAATGGTTAATAAAGAAGATGTTTTAGATCAAATTGATAAACTACATATAAATAAGTCACCAGGCCCAGATGGTATACACCCAAGAGTTATTAAGGAACTAAAGAACGAAGTTGCTGACCTCTTAACTAGAGTATGCAACTTGTCCCTTCAAACGGCCACGGTGCCAGAGGATTGGAGGATAGCCAATGTCACGCCAATCTTTAAAAAAGGGAGAAGGGGGGACCCTGGAAACTACAAGCCGGTCAGCCTAACGTCTGTTCCGGGTAAGATGGTGGAAAGCCTCATCAAAGATAACATCCTAAAACACGTAGAGGAACAAGTACTGCTCAAAGAAAGTGAGCATGGCTTCTGTAAGGGTAAGTCTTGCCTCACAAACCTTTTGGAATTCTTTGAAAAGGTCAACAGGCACGTGGATGTGGGTGAACCTGTGGATATCATATACCTGGATTTTCAGAAGGCATTTGACACAGTCCCCCACCAAAGGCTGCTGAAGAAACTTCACAGTCAGGGAAAAAGAGGGAGGTCCTCTTATGGATCCAGAATTGGTTGAGGGCCAGGAAACAGAGAGTGGGGGTCAATGGGCAATTTTCACAATGGAGAGAGGTGAAAAGTGGAGTGCCCCAGGGATCTGTTTTGGGGCCCGTGCTTTTCAACTTAATCATAAATGACCTGGAGACAGGGATAAGCAGCGAGGTGGCCAAGTTTGCAGATGACACAAAACTTTTCCGGGTGGTAAAAACCAGAAAGGATTGTGAAGAGCTCCAGAAGGATCTCTCCAAGTTGGGGGAATGGGCAGCCAAATGGCAGATGCATTTCAACATAGACAAGTGTAAAGTGATGCACATTGGGGCAAAAACCCAAAACTTCACCTATAGGCTTATGGGTTCTGAGCTGTCTGTGACAGCTCAAGAGAGAGATCTTGGGGTGCTGGTGGACAATTCAATGAAGGTGTCGACCCAGTGTGCGGCAGCAGTTAAGAAGGCCAATTCCATGCTTGGGGTCATTAAAAAAGGGGTTGAGAATAAAACAGCCAATATTATCATGCCATTATACAAATCGATGGTAAGGCCACACCTGGAATATTGTGTCCAGTTCTGGTCGCCGCATCTCAAAAAGGACATAGTGGAGCTGGAAAAGGTGCAGAAGAGAGCAACAAAAATGATTATGGGGCTGGGGCACCTCCCTTATGAAGAAAGACTGCAGCGTTTGGGGCTCTTCAGTCTAGAAAAAAGGCGCCTGAGGGGGGACATGATTGAGATATACAAAATTATGCATGGAAGGGATAGAGTCGATAAAGGGATGTTCTTTTCCCTCTCTCAAAATACCAGAACCAGTGGGCATCTGCTAAAACTGAGGGTTGGGAGAGTTAAAACAGATAAAAGGAAGTATTTTTTTACTCAGTGGGTAGTTAATCTGTGGAACTCTTTGCCACAGGAGCTGGTGATGGCATCTGGTCTTGATGCCTTTAAGAGGGGATTGGACGGATTTCTGGAGGAAAGGTCCATCGTGGGCTATAGGCAATGATGGATTGTGCAACCTCCTTACAAAGGTGGAGGGCTACTGGTACCGGGTGCAAGGGAGTGGCAACAGGATGCAAGCATCTTGTTGTCTCATGCCTCCCTGGGGCACCTGGTGGGCCGCTGTGAGATACATGAAGCTGGACTAGATGGGCCTTTGGCCTGATCCAGCAGGGCTCTTCTTATGTTCTTGAGTTATCTAGCAAACAGCAGGAGCTCAAGTCTTTGCAGAGCAGATAGTTCATATCTAATGTTTGAACAGCCTCAGGGCTTGAGATAATTAGTTATCTACTTTTCATTGGAGGCTTTGTGGGACCCATCTGTGTTTTCATTATAGGTCCTGTGGGACCCACCATAAATCAATTCCAGACCTACCAAGTAGGTCCTGACCCACAATTTGAGAAACGCTGCACTAACACATAGATTTTAGCATCCAGGCGCCATTTTCATTCTGCAATGGGATGCAAACTGTGATTGGCAGAATGGATAGGAGGCATGTGGGTTCATTTTCACATCTTCCAAACAATGGTTTGTATGGTCATCCAAACTAATCTATAGGTGAAAGACATGTTAAGTATATAAATTTTCCAGATGTATACTTATCACTGTCTTTAAAATTGTACAAGGCTAGCAGTCAATTCCTCAAATATAATAAGCAGTTAGCCTGCCTTAGAACCTAGCATTCCTTTTTTTAGTAATATAATCTAGGTCTTTTGCGGTTTCATAGATATTCCAAATACATAGAGGCAGCCAAATAAATGCTGTTCCTCTGCCAATATCAATATACCACCACGTTATCTAAAGCAAGGGCATTTTAAATCATCTCAACCCTGAAGATCATTTAAATTCAGATGCTATACAATTTGGCAAAACCTAAGCCAGTTTAAAGACTGTTTCTAAGTGCAAGAGATTCCAAGGACAAACAACTTCTCTTATACTCGGATTATACTTCTAGAAATACTTGTAATTACATAAATTAAAGTAATTGTTTCTTAAAAGTAATCCTTCACTTTAACAAGGTTCATGTTCACTAGTTTTTTATTTACACAAGCCATACATGTAGAAAATTTCTGTATAAAATCCTTTGCACTTCCACTCCTTTGCATGATAGATCTGTTTTCTAATGATTACAAAATTTTCATCATCATCAGGAATTAACGTGAAATTTAAGCTTTCTCAACAAATCTAGACTGAGCCTACTTTTAAAACAGATACCAATTTCTTTTTAAGTCTGAAGAGCATTGATGGTGAAACTAAAAAAGAATTACATTAATTAGCTCTCAATAAAATAGCAACACACTGATAACTCTCTGAATTAAACAAAACAGTATGATCTTGTGTCCTACATGATAATAGAACACAGCAATTATGTTGGCTACAGCCTGAAAGTTCTAATCTGGTTAATAAGGGATTTAACATTATCCTCTTCAAGGAGCAGCTCACAAGATCTGTTCTTGGCCAGCTTTATTCAGCATCCATAAAACATGATTTGAAGTTGTACATAGCATATATTTCTACAAAACTTGAAAATTGTGCATCCACATCTCATAATATTTGCTATCATAAAAGACTAAGAAATCAAATTTCAGGTGCACATGGAGATCTAAATAAGTGTGTGCAATCAATCTTCCAGAAATTTTGAACTCTTACTATGCTTATGATAAGGTCCAAAACTACGTATACTTAAAATGTTTGCTATTAATGAACAAAGATCAAATTGAATAAAGCTAAGATTAAGTTAGTTTGTTAAAAGTGAGATGCTTTCCAAATGTCAAATTTTTAAAGGGGAACAATGAAGTGGGATTCCATGAACTTCTGCTCACCCAGGGATTAAGAGGTGTCCCGATTTTGCCCTTCAACTGCAGACTTTCTGTATTACATTCCAACTGTTCTGGAGGATCCTCAACAAACATGACTAGCTTTGGACAGAGGGAACACACTTGCATCGGGATGGAGGAAGCAGGAAAGGACCTCTGAGTGAGCATAACTTGCTGGTGAAAAGCGACAGAAATACCAATGACTTCTCTACTAGGGCTTCTTTAGATCCATATACTTAAAGTACAGCAATAACTTGCATTTTTGTCTGGTTAGGGACCAGAGCATGGATGAAAGTAAAAAATGGATGAATGTCAAAACATAGCCTTATTTAGCAGGCAAATTTGTTTTGGCAGGTGAAAAATCTAAATAACTCTGTAACACATGTGAATTTGTGGGAAACCTAAACAAACAAATAAAAGAAAAACATAAGGTCAACGAACATCACTGGAAGGTCAGATAAAATTTGAAGTGTGGTTATAATTGAAAGCAGCTGAAACTGCAAAAAGATGAAGGTCAAAAGTTTACCTATCGGGGCATTCAGTAACCAATAGATCATCTGTTACAGTGGTTCTCAAACGTTTTAGGCAGGGACCCATTTTTTAGAATGGCACTTGTGTCGAGAACCACTGGAAGTGATGTCCTAGCTGGAAGTGACATCAAGCAGGAAGTGCTGTCATTGTAACATAATAAACTGACACAACTGAAATGCAAATGCAGTCTTGGACTGCAGCAATTGCACAACCATAAAACTTTCCTGACAGAAAGCAAGATTAGGACAAAATATGATGTAAAAGCACTGAACTAAAAACAATAAAAAAACCTTCACTTGAAAATTCAAACTGTTAACACTCACAAAAGGAATCTTATCTAACAAGAGGAAGGCCTGCAGCTTCCAAGATAGCTGTTCCCAACTCTCTGCAACCCACCTGACATCAGGTCCTGACCCACCAAGTGGGTCCCAACCCACAATTTGAATAACACTGATCTATAACAATGGTTCCCAAATCTTTTAGCACCGGGACACATTTTTTAAAATGACACTCTAGGATGACCCACATAGCTTTACAAGACTAAAAATTGTTTCACTTTACCAGCTGTCAAGTCTCTGTTTCCATTCTTTTTACTATTGGGGTGGGGGCTGCCTTCTGGAGTGTTGAGCTCCCAAGGTTCATTGGATTAGGACCATTCTGGTGGCTCTGCGGTCCCCTTCAATAAGAGTGGAGCCACTGTTGCCTAGGTGCGAGTAAACAGACGCATGTGGCTTATTTTCACTTTCCATGGGGCTCACCACATTTCTCTCAGCTGGGGGAGAGATCTTCCTTCTGAAAAGTTTTTGGGAGCCTGTGTTCATCAGATTGGGATCATCTTGATAGTGTTGTGTTCCTCCACTT
>JAJKFI010000032.1:2836237-2876214 GCA_029204185.1 Lerista edwardsae
TAAACATTTGTTCAATATAAAGGTGTTGAATTCCTCCTAGAAAGTCAGCTGACGTTTAGAATGGTATTGTGTTAGTACTTCTGCTAACATCCAAACAGTAGACAAAACCACCGTTGCACACTGCAAAAACCCAACCAGTAACAGACAAGGATTCAAACACACCAAAGAATCTGCTTCTGAAGTGCAAGTTAAACATCTTGATTTAAAATGTGCAGACCAAATGTCATATTTGAGAAAAGCAGTTAAAAATTATTCCATGTAATACTTCATGAAATTGTTTAGAACCTGATGAAATTCTAAATCTTGCACTAAGACAGACATCAGAAAAAGAAAAATCATATATAAAAATAGCTATCGAACAATAGTCAATAACCTTTCCTACATGCAAGAATAGGTGCAAGAATAAGGTAGTGTGATGTTACTGTTATTTTAATATAGTTACAATCAGTGAACAGCTACAAGTTCATAATCAAGTCCTGTTAGAAAGATAGAAGTTTGGAGTTATCAGTAAAAGGAAAAGCCAAAAGATGTTTTGCTAGAAAGCTCATCTTCATTATATAGACAGACATGCATTTATGAAGTAGTATTTATAAGCTTCTGGTCACCAAGTATTTACGTTTTGTCAAGCTAACCATAATGTCAAAGCTATGAGGATTATGCAATAGTGTTAAGACTACTCAACCTGAATTATTGTTTATTTTCCAATGGACTACACTATACACTAGTCTATATCAAATGTCTTGGGAATCTACCTCTTAAGAATGCCCCATTTCATACCTGTATAGGCACAGGTAAAATCTATAAAATATTACCTATTTTATCATTCACACAATTTCTTTACTCCATCTGAAACACAGTCATATCTTGAATAAGTTACCTACGTTACTAAATATAAACTCAAAAATAAACTTAATACCTATATATTAATAATGAATTAAGGTAGTTCATTACATTCTTTAAAGGTTAAACAATCCTGCTACTTTTACCAGCAGCATTTGTATGCATCAGACATCAAATGCCCAAAGAAGAGTCAAGCATAGGAACACTAGTTTGATGACCTACATTGCCATAGCATCTAAGTAAATAAAAAAAACACTCTTAAAAATCAAAAATATCTTGATCTTGTGGCTAAAAATATTCTGTACCGATTGTCATCATCACTCTACAATAACCACTGCTAACCATCCAAGAGAGACATAAATCTGACATTTCAAGGGACTTAAAGGAAATTAATGTAAACCTTGCTTTAAAAAAATTGTGTAACTACTTCAAATGCTGCTTTTTAATGGAAAACTGTAGATAGCATCTTTGTATATAAATAAGACGACACATTCTACTTATCACCACACAAAACCACAAGCAACCTAGGACACATGGTTGATATTCTATTCTATATTTACACTTTTTTTGTTTAAATTCTGCAACTCTTATTTTAAAAAATCAGGCAAGAACAAAACACCAACATGAGTTTGACATGTTTTAACATGGCAAGGTTGTTTCAACATTAAAGTGTGCAAAAGCTAAGCCTGAGTAAGAAAAAACAAAAATTGCACTCACCATCTCCGACAGCCATTACGCAGTTGAAATGCTACTAGGAGATTTTTCAAATGAGCCAACAACAATCTCCGAATGACTATATGTGCCTGCGCCACAATCAAGCCAGTGCAGCGTGAAGAAAGAGCACTGTGTAACCCAGTCAGATCTGCAGTTCTATACTGCAATAAGCAACAGCTGCTACACCACTTCAAAATAGAAGTCCTGCTTCTTACAGGAAACTCCTTCCATCAAAAGTAGCCAGCTTCATTCCTGTTCAAACACAGGATTACACTCACCATTGCAATAAGATTTTCCTTCTCTCTCTCTCTCTCTCTTTCTCCCCTCTCCCTCCGCCCAGCATTTTCCACAGGTTTTGTGTCTTTACAGACATTGCCCACAGCCAATGAACAATATTTCCATAGGGACTTTTAATGCAGTCATGAAAACACAAAGCATGTGTTCAGTAATCACTTTCTACTTCTGTTCCCTAAAGATTCATGTTTAATCAGGACTTGTCACGTGACCCAATGATGATCTTATTTACATATCTACAAACAGAAGATGTGCCATATTCCTGCTTGGCCATTTTGGGGGGACCATCTTCTCAATCTCCCATTGTGCATAACCATCACTAGCTGTTGTAAACAAATCACGTCAAAAGCAGCCCATCAAAGGCTTTTCTGTTTAAAGAAAACTGTGCCATTTAACAAAGATCGTTTCTGCTACAAACAATGACATAAAACTGAACCAGCCACATATCTGAGGCAAGTCAGCGGTGTTCTTCTTTTCAACAATAGTTTCATTTCTCAGCTGTACAAAAAGTCAAGGCAAGCACTTCCCCCCACCACCTTGTTTAATGTACAAAGAAATGTAATGCTGTATAGACAGAAAAATATGTATAAACACAAATTTTTGGCAAATATAAAAATCTGAAATCCTGTATTATCAAGGTACTTATTTTAATAAAATAATTTTATAAAAAATAAATTGAGCAGCTTCCAGCACCAATTAAAACAAAACACTGAGAGGAGAAGCAGCAATAAAAATAAATCAGGACCAGTCCATTTAGATAATGAACATTTAAACCTTATTTTTTGTAACAAATTAAAGTGGAGACCAAGAATATGTTACTGAAAATGAAGTATTTAAAAAAAGTCCTCTCATACAACCCATTTGTTCACATTCAAGACACGCAAAAATGGAAGACACCAGAAATCATCTTAGTTATAAAAGATGTAGATTGCTTGAATTTTTAGCAAAGGCATGGAATGGGAGAAAACTGCCTACTGAGCGTTTATTGAGCTCCACATTCTTCGGATTGGACCATTCTGGAAGCCTTGTGTATTTGCCTGGCCTTCGAAAAGAGCCGAGGCATGATAGCCTAATGCTATCATGTTATTCAAAATGTTATTCAAAATGTGGATTGGGACCCACTTGGTGGGTCGCAACCTTATGTCAAGTGCGTCGTGGAAAGCTGGGAGCAGCCATCTTGGAAACTGCAGACCTTACTCTTGTTATATTCTTTCAGTGAGTATTAACAGTTTGAATTTTCAAATGAGGTTTTTAAAAAACATTTGTTTTTAGTTCAGTGCTCTTACATTTTGTCCTAATCTTGCTTTCTGTTAGGGAGGTTTCCTGGCTGTGCAATTGCTGCAGTCCAAAAATGCCAATTTGCATTTCAGGAGTGTAATTTTATTATGTTACAATGACAGCACTTCCTGCTTGATGATATCACTTCCTGCCACAACATTACTTCCAGTTTAATGACAGCACTTCTGGTGGGTCCCGACACGAGTGCCATTCTGAAAAGCAGATCCCGGTCTAAAAAGTTTGAATACCACTGGCCTAATGATTAAACACACACGTGACTAGGTTTCACTTTCCAAAGTGCTAAATACATTTTCCTTGTTAATCAGCTTGTCAATTGAGAGAATCAAGACAATTCCCCCACTCTCATTCATTCTATCCGCCGCAGCTGTAATACAGATATCTGTCCATCTTCAATCCAGATCAGTCCCTATGGCTACTGAAGTCATTTTTTAGCTTTTGAAGACAAAAGTGGATATCAGAGTGTTGACAGTCTATTTTCAGACTTTTTCCTTCTTCTGAATTAATGTTTCCTGTCTCAAACCTTCTTTAAAGAAAACTTCTGGTCTGAAACTCTGTTTCAAGCTTAAAATAAGCTGAATTCACCTGCAGGAAATACTTATACATGGATAACTGCAAGGTAGAAAATAGACATAATACACCTATCACAAAAGATGCATGGACTTCTCTGTAGCATATATGAATAAATCCTCTCTTATACAGTATTATAAGCCACTTTAGCTATCTGAAATGAGGGAAGGTTGGGAATAGCAGTTGGGAGAAAACAGTTAATTTTCAAACGTTTTAAACTAGCAGAATACTAATGCAAAATACTAGCAAAATACTAACAAATAAAAAATGCAACCAGACTGACCCTCTTGAAGAATCCTTGAAGATTAGTTTTATTTGTCCTTGAAATAGTGTTGGCCCTGTGAAATTGGTCTTCTATTGGTCATAAGGTTCAACTAACTTGAGATAGCTCATGAATTTCTGGCCAAAATGAGTATAATGTCTAGAGCTACTGTGATATCGTACATGTTACAATACAAGGATAGTCTCCCCTACCCCAATTCCTATCTGAAAAATTTTATTTTAGCATATTATTCAAAGCAAAATTACCATAACAATGCTACATATTTCACAAGCTACCCGTCTTACTGACTTAATGTCCATAATGCTACCTCAAAAAGTATAAATGTAGAGAAAATGTGATCCAAACAAGTGGCAAATAACCACTACACAAAACCATATAAATCTATTGTCTTTTGTTTCTTGTTACAATTCTAAATGCTACTTTTTCATCTGTTTCATGTATGTGGGCCATAAAACATGTCTCCTCATCATGTCTAGATCACAGGCATGAATACAGTAAACAAGCTGCTGTCTATAAGTGATGGGAGAACGCATTTAAATTGCCTGATGTTGCTTGAACACTGAGAAGAGGAAGAAACACTGACGGTTTTAACAATTTTCCATCATAGTCACCTTCTACTTCACACACTAAACTGGAACTGTCTTAAATAGCCTGTAGAAGAATAGCATTTACACATCTCAGCCTCCAAAAAAAAAGCAGCTCTACTGTTGTCTACTATGGCTGTTTCCATGGAAATGATTGTTCATTTGCTGATAAATAGGAGATGCCTGATGCACTGCTTGTTTGCAAGAACACCACATCAATTTTCATGAGGTTAAAAATGAGGCAATTAGTAGTAGCCTTAAGACATATGTAGCTGACAGTAGCCACATCATTATGCAGCACAAATACAGATCTTGCAAATAGGACTTATTATGAGTTCAGTATCTATATAGACATAGCATATATCTGTTGTATTTCGTATTTAATATAAGCTTCTGTACATTTAAAAAGAAGCTTCCTCATGCCATACCGTTCAGCCACTAGCATCAGAAACTTGGGTGTCACCTTGTGTGGGACTGAAGTAATTGTCGATCATGTGATGACATTACATCACTGCTAATTACTTCTGGCTCTCCTGCAACACTGAACAACCAAAGACAAACAAGCTGAGGGAGTGACATCCCCTTGGCTCAGCTGTCTTCAGCAACTCTGCCTCTGAGAAAGGCAAGTCTCTTGTTTGCAAAGAAGCAAACATCACCTGCCCCACTATTTCGTGTTTCTTCATGAAAACACTAAGAAGCAACTTGGGAGTGCCCAAAGGTAACTGCTGAACCTGGATGGCGTGGTAGCTGTGGTGCCCCCCCCCCCAAATTGGTGTTACCCGCTCTGCCCCATGCCCCTTAAGCACCGGAAGGTAGAAAAATTAGCTACAAACTAAAGATAAACCAAGGCGAAATATAGATTCTACACAGGTCTTATGTGTACAAATAGTTGTTGCATAAGCAGTGTAAAGGTAAACAACCTGGCTCCCAGAAAATACAGACCAGTTTACATGAGTATGATGTGCTGGAAATCCATGCTTACAGAAAGTGCAACTGCAAATCCTGCAAGCAAATTTTACTTACGAAGAAGAGGCAAGAGATCCTAGTCAAGCATATCTGGATCCTTATATCAGTACATACTACACATGCCAAGGAGCCTTGTGGTACTTTGGTTACTGTAGCATAAGTAGTCAGAGTCCAGATCACCTTTTCCACATTTGACTACAATTACTTTTGTCCTAAACTAAATCATTTAAGCAATTTAGCCAGTCATCCATCTTGACCAGATCATTCCATTCTAAATATTAATTCAGGTAAACACACTTCCATTAAAAACTTCTCTCTTTTCCTTCAATTATATATTATCAATACGTATTTCACAAACATTGAGAACCAGAGAATGATTTCACCGAGTCTCTTAACTTCTACAGCTGAGTTTTTTCTTTCCATTCAGTTACCCACTATTCTTTTTCTGCAAGGACGGTGTGAAATTAATAATATACTGGAGTTTACAGAAAAGAATAAGCAATAGTTCTCCAAATAATTTTTATCTGCATTTACCGCAATCATAACCTTGTATCACCAATTTACCGTTAACATTCTGAAAAGTTGTGTGCTTGATACACTGAACTGATTTAATTGAACTTCTAATAAAAATTGTTATAAAGTCTTCAAATGTTGTTAGAAAATAATGTTCCCATATTTAACAAGTACATGCTCCCATTAACACCATTTTTAAAAAAAGATTATAGAGCTGGAAAGGCAACAGAAGTCATAAGCAGCAAAAACTAGCTCATACATGAATAGAAAAGCAGGATATAAACCTTTTAAATAAAATAAGTAATAAACAGAATAAAAGGATGGCACATCTATACATGTATTTGTACATTTTGTACATTACTATACGATGTACATTAAGCTATATTACATCATTATCTTTGTAATCCATTTGATATAAAGCCTACACTTTTTAAATGCGCTAAAAAAATCTCATAATACTGTACAGTTCATTTAAAATCAACGACTTTCAATATTCAACTCCCACATACTCACCACTGATGTTGCTTGAAATCATATTTCCAGAGTTTTTCACTTCATCAAATTTCATAAATATTGTCTGTAACCTGAAAAAGAACATATCAATTCAAATAAGATATCCTAACAAATCATTACTTTTACTTCTCCAATCCAAAACTATTCTTTTAAATTACTATCTGAGCTAGTTCCCATTATTTTTAATGATTCCCTAATGACTGCTCAAGCATTTCAAGGATTTCTTGAAATCTTAGTAATGCTACAGAGAGAAAAATGAAATGAAACCAGTGAGAAACTTACAAGATTGTGTTGAGCCATGGTCTAGAGTAACTTTAAAGTATAGCAGAAAGATAAACCATATATTCGAGTGAAGATTTGCAACAAGATGCATTTCTTGCTTAATTACAAGTCAATCATCTGATACAAATATAACTGTCCAAACTGCAAGATCGCATTCTCCTCACTAAACAAAATATATACAAAGTTGTCTTTTGTTCATCTATGCCTGTGTTTTCTTTAAGACCGTTGCCCCTTTTGTTTTCTCCAATACTCTTTTTCCCCATACCTATCCTTATTTGTTTACGCATCCAAGCCATTTTAGCCTCTGTGTCCTAATTGCAACAGCTATTGTTGGCTGGTTTCCTAGTGCTTACTGTTCCTAGAGCTTTCTAATCCTCCAGATGTTAGGTTTGCTAATTCTTTTTTACGTATTCCATAATCTCATGCTCTGCTTTATTATTTAAGATCCATAGTTCAGGTTTCAAGGGCACATATCCTTCATAAACGTTACAATTGCATTATATTTTTTAAAAATTTCCATTTGCATGAATGAGTTTTATTTGCCCAGAGCAAGTAACACATTGGGAAAATTGCACTGTTAAGTTTCAAATAACTTGGAAAAAGTATCCTAGTATGCTATTTTACTAATTCTAAATATAATTTTTACAGTAACATTAAAATCGTCAAAAGGTAGAGCGCATGGCTTCAAAAGGTAGAGGTACATGGTTATATAAGCATTATTAAGACATAGTTCAGGAATTCAACCAGCTGCCCTTGCAAATCTAAATGATCTCTTATCTGGATATTCAAAATCCAGACATCTTTGTTTAACACTTTTTAAAAACCTTCTTCTATAGAAAGAAGGCCTTGTGGCTTGGGCTCCTTCCCACATGTAGCCTGTTCTATTCTCTGTTCTGTGGTGTGTCCCTATACAGACATCATTGAAAAACATCAAAGAGGCCAGCAGATACCCAAATGGATAACAAGTGAAAAGAGCAAAAGGAAATTTCTCGTTATATTTATACAATTATTCCAAAATCTAGAAAAATCCAAAATCTGGACATTTTCCCATCTCAAGGAGCCTGGATAAGGGATAATCAACCTCTAATGGTGTTTGGGAATCTTCCCCCCTCCCCTGATAGCAGCTTGTTTAACCCTTGATATAATATAATCTCCCCTGTCAGTTTCACAACTGATCAAAGACTGGATCACAACTTCTGGCGGGACTCAGACCCAAAGTTTAGGAACCTCTAAACCTTTAGCTCAATTTGGCCCTATTAAGTAGTTCAAAGCACAAGAGGCCAAAGGTTCAGAAAGCTTGCGTGTACTTCGTTGGAAATAAGAACGAATCTCCAATGATAGTGGCATCTTCTTCACAACTTTTCCCGCCCTTTGAGGAGAGGGCGTCAACTCCAATTGGAAGAGCTTACATTTCCGTCCATCAAAGAGTATTTATATACTGCTTTTCAACACAATGTTCACAAAGCAGTTTACAGGCAAAAAATAATAACGCTCATTTTAGCTCATCACCTGTGAGGGAACCCCAATGAACTCATATAGACTTGCTTCTGAGTAAATATGCACAGGATTGAGCTAGATATTCCTGAACTTGCTCTAAGCAGACACAGTACCTGCCATCATTACCCTTGGGAAGATTCACATTTACATTCCAATGAGAACTTTAAGAACCCTGTTCTTTCACAGTGGGCATCATCTTGGGAAAGAACCGACTCCAATGCAAGATTTTGAAGTTCAATTCCTTTCTTGAACAATCTAAACTCTTATATTAATTATATATCAACCATACATCTGTCATTACCGTAACAATTTTTCATTCCCTTCATCAAGTATGAACAGTGTAAATCACAGGCTCATATGCCCTCTAATCAGCCCAGGACCCACATGAGTTGTGATTTTTTATCCAGCAGCACTTTTACCTTAAGCACTTTCATTCAAGGCAACAAGGGATACAACCACTGCTACTAGTCTGGGATTAAACCTAAGAGTACAGCCTCTTAACTATTAAACTGCCCAGACTAAACAAGCCCCAGGGACTTTTACCAAGTTGTAAATTTGGTGGTTAGTAAGTGAGCCAAATTAGAAAATAACTGGATCTAATCTGATACCAATTACACACACAGCTTTATAGATTTAACTGTAATTTATTTATAAAACAAAGGGTTACAAAACTAGAAAGGCATCTAAAGACTAACAGAGATTCACTTTAAAATAAAACAAAGAACTAGGCTCCTACCACTGACTAGGCCCTATTTGTTCACCTTGTCCTCAAGACAGCAATTCCAGTCTGGAGATCTTCTTGGATGATGGTCCGGTGGATTCTGAAAGCTCTCTAGCTCTTGATGGTGGGTGGGCTGTTATACCCCCCCCTTCAATCATTTAGCCTATCAGGATAAAGGTCGGCCCTCTCCTGATTGCAACACTAGCTAAATGGAACCTTGCTGAATAGCTTGCATTCCTGACCCCCAGCTATGACGTCATACCTTTTGCAAAAAACAAAGGAGATAGGCTATTGCACTCCTGAGTTATGTTTTAACAAAATGGAGTCAAGCCATGGCCTAGCTTTCTTTTGCTCTTTACAAACAGGAGTGTTTCTAGGAAACAGTCTTCTGGACCATTCCTAGATTTTTCTGCACCAGGAAAATACAGAACATAATGGTGTTGAAACCTACAGGATCTTAATTTCTAGAAATGTTAAAAACTGACTAAAAATGCTATTTTGCAATCTTATACCATTAGATTCAGGTATAAGTCAAATACAATTGGTATAGCAAATTTTGAGAAGATTGCTTTGCTTTTTCCTTTCATTTTTACAAATCAATAGGAAAAAAAGACTAATCAAATTTATATCCATTCTGCTAAACATCAGCACATACCATGACAAGCCATTCACTTTCACCATTCTCAACTCAGATCTCTCATAAATGTCACATCATAATTGGTGGCAGTAAATAGTAAATCTAACAGAATCTTGACTACCTGGTGATTGTAATTTGCTTGGTTGTAGATTAATGAAGAAAACATTGTCTATAGTGAGGAACTTTCCCTCAACTAAAATGAACACCAACACCACTACCATCAGCATGCACAGTATGTACCATCATGTACAGCATGTACCATCAGCATACAAAGTATAATCTGACAGCCCACTTATAGTGGACAGGCCCAAGCTCACAATCTTGAATTTTTGAGAGCACATCATACTGGTAGACTCCCCATGCTATGACTGGAGCTATGACTAGTTATATGCTACGACTGGGTGTAATATTATGTGAATTGTAAAGTGTGGCAAACCCAGGTTTGCCTTTGTATAATGTGTGCAATGGTCCTTATCAGAAGGCCAAATCCCATCCAATTTTCCAGCCCTGATGTAGCAATCCCAGTGGTGTGTGTGCTGCATTCTGTGGTGGTGGGAAGGTTATGGAGGCCTCCTCAAGATAAGGGAAAGTTTGTTCCCTTACCTTGTTGCTGCATTGCGGCTGCATCGATGCTGGAACGTTGGATAGGATTGGGCCCTAACTGGATATCTATGGCTAAACTGATCTAGTCTTCATATGTGAAGCCCATCGCTCATCACTTTTCACAGACATTGAAATAGTATTTTATAACATTCCCAGAATGATAGGCAAACACTATTTTTACTAAACTTTTCATGACCATCTTCTAATGATAGCTGAAGCAGCACATATGAAAAAGGAATCCTTTAGAAAAGGATTTCTAAAAATGTAAGTAGGAATAAAAACCTTATTAAGATCCAACCAGTGGGTGGGAAAGGAATTCTTTTCTGTTTGCTACTGAAAGAAACAATGTTGTTATCTTGCATAATAATGTTATGCCAAAAACAAAACAAAACTGCATCACTGTAAAATTGGGATAATTCTGCTTGACTGTATGTATTAGGCCAATATAGTATGGGAAAACTGTTAGCACAATTGCTCCAACTGATCCATGAATAAATCAAGCTTTAGGAGATGCAAACCAAAGATGTAATTCTGTATTTTTTTTAACTGTAAAAAGAAAATTTCACTCTTAATATTTGCATAGGAGTTCTTCCAAAATTTCCAGTTTCTTCATTTTAGGCTCTTGAGAAAACATACATATATTTCTTTTTGTTGTAATATCACTAGTTTAAACAACTCACAGTACAATCCTGACTCACGGTTCCACTGGCACAGAGTCAGCAGCACTGATAGGAAGGTCTATGCTGGTGCTGCATCCAGTCCCACGATTGCTGGCAGAGGTGAATTTTGCACGGAGGAGTGCAGGGCCTGGGAAAGGCTAGCAAGAGGGCGTTCTGGGGGAAGGGAGGGGGCTTTCTTAGGTGGAGAAGGCTGGAACAGGTAGAGCACAGTTGAGCTGATCTCCTAACACCCAGCCCAGGCCAGCCTGCCCTATACGGGGCTGCTCGGGTGTCCGCCAGCTAGAGCCGAATCATCCATAGTAGGGAAGGCTTACGTAAAAACTTGAGGAATGTCCCAGATTAAAAATCTGTATGCCTTCTAATCACCATGGAACCACAAGGAGATAGCCACGTACACCAAAGCAGGTGCTGGGCCAGGGTTCCACAATTGTTCTTTGGTCTTGATTGTCAAGCTGTAATTGTGAGTGCCAATATCAAGAACCCCTGTGCTACCTTCCTCTACACCAGTGGGTCCCAAACTGTAGGTCACACAGCAATTTCAGGTGGGTCACGAAGAACCTAGAGTAGCGATACTGAAAATATGGGAAGATCGGATGCTGGAAAGGGGGAGGATTGTGTGGTTGTTTTACTTAAGGTTGTAAACAGGCTTTTTTTTTTTTCCTTTCTGATTCACTTTGCTGTTGTAAAATGGATGAGAAATAACCCAATTTATTGCTGCCTTCTAAGGAAAGCAGCAGACTCTGGTGTCACAATGATGGCACTTCTGGCTATGACATCACTTCTGGTGGGTCCTGGACAAATTGTAATTCTAAAAAGTGGGTCCCGGTGCTAAAAAGTTTTAGAATCACTGCACTACACACTTCCTTTCCCTGCTCTTGAGAAAAGTGCAGGAATTGGCTTTGCTTAGCAAAGGGTTCCAGACATTTAAAACTATCCCTAGAACAGGAGAGGAAGGCTTGGGGCTCAGCTATCAAGTCACATTTGCCAAAACCCACAGGGTGCTTCAGTCAAGCATATCCACAACAACCTTCCAACTACTGGCAACATTTCTCACTTGCCATGGTAAGCATTGTGGCTATTTGTGGAAGCCTTGCAGGATAACATGCTCATACTATGCTGCATGTTAACACTAAAACAAGAAATACGATAATCCCTTTATGTTGCATTGGGAATATACTATTATCAAATGCAATCATCATCTTTCGCCACATATATCATGAATTTTCACAAAAGCAGAAACATATTCTTTCAATATTCTTGAATTTGTAACTGAACAATCTTTTGGCACTTTAAACTGACATAGGTTTTGTGTGGTCATGATAATGGTTGCTATTATGGCGTGGTCATGATAAACAGCTGTACAAAGCAAACTTTAAATCATCCTCACTTAGCTAGTCTTCATTAAAGTTTACTGAAATATGGTCAAATTATACCATGTTTATACACAAGGTAGATTCTCTGTGGCAGAGTTCCACATGATAGGAAAAATTCCCTTGATTTTATGATAGAATGTTCAGGCTTCGTAAAAGGATTGAAAAAGCCATTCAATTTAGCTACAGAATCATTTTAATCAGAATCAGCCCTAAAATACATATAGGGTCTGTAAATTTTGGACAAAGGCTGTTTTCTATATTTTTACAATGCTTAACAACAGAAATATGACCTACATATACTATTAGTTAGTCCTTCAATAGTTATCCTTTTAATACCAAGTTTATGAATTTTTTTTAAAAAAAATTTTCCCGAATTTATGAAAGCATCATAATTCAGGCTGTTAGGACTTTAAAGACTCTGTTTCCATTGGTTTCTAGGACTAGTTAGCCTCAATACAGATAACAGGCTCCAACTCCAACTACTAACATGGATCCAACTTCCTGTCAGATAGACAATTGTTTGAAGGTCTCAATCACTTCAGAAGTAGTATAATCTCTGAAGATATATTTCCCATAACCATTATGATGCATTTTATACCCTGCCATTTAATCCAAACAATCTAATAAAGTACTGCAGATCCCTTCTGGTCACTGGTTTGGCACAGCATTTTAAGCCAGTCATTTTTGCTTATCACCAACTCTGCCTTCTCTTCTCATCTCTGTCCTGTTACATGCATGCACAACTCAGAAGGGATGGCCTCCAGAATCTTGCTTGAAGATTCTGTCTTAATCAAAGCCCAGCAGAAAGCAACACAGTAATTGAATTAAGGATCGAGCTATTAGTTAGAGCTGAACCAAAATGCCAGGACCCCATTCCGATTTTGCAAAGTTGGGAGGCGATTTTGGAGAATTTTTAAAATATTTTTTAAATCTCAAAATTATTAGAGTAAGGGCACGAAGTATTGCCCTCTCTCTTCTTGAAACGCTGTTCTGAAAGAAGGATCGAAAAAACTTTCCTTTTCCCTTTGTTGCTCTAGGGCAGTGATGGCGAACCTTTTGAGCTTGGCGCGTCAAAACTTTATGTATTACATAAAGAAACTTCAAATAACTACAAAAATGAAAAATGAGTTGAATAAACTCAGTTTTTGTGAGATGTTGGTGAACACTGGCGAGTCATCCCAAACGTTGTGGTGTGTCAACTTTGACATGCGTGTCATAGGTTTGCCATCACTTCTCTAGGGAGTCATGAGCAAAAAAGAAAAATTGTATCCATCAGGTGCCAAGTAGGTATAAACAGGAGGCTATGAAAAAAGGACTCCCCCGAGTTCCCAGAATGTTGCCTGTCAAAAACTATTTGGCAGAAAAGCTAAATGGTATGTTCAGATTCAAGGACTATATGCTTTGGAAAGGGAACAGTAGAGAGGACTACTGCTCTGTGTCCTATTTGTGGGCTTCCTGGAATCATAAGAGTGGTCAGAATGGTAAACAGTGATGTAATACTCCAGGTGCATGCGTACTTGGAAAACTGACTCATTTGTCCTTTATAACAGATGTGGTTACCTAGAAGATACGGGAATTTGTTTCCCATACTATCACAATAATCTTCAACCATGTTCTATATTCCTCTATTTTAGCTACGTTTTCATCCTGGTTAGCATTTTTGACAATCTAACTTGGAGACTGTTCTTAAGGATTTAATGAAGTGTTCCTTAATGTGTCACAACAAATAAGCATATCACTCTAAAGGCACAATCCTAACCTGAAGATAGGCCAGCAAAGTTTGGCCGGCACATTTGGACCACTCTCAAAGTCAGGGAGGATGGCACACGTCTGTGTGCTGGCCTCTCTGACTCCAAGAGTGGTCCAAACATACTTCACGATGGCACTTGTGCTGGCCAAACTTTGCTGGCCTAACTGTGCCGGTCTAAATCCAGGTTAGGATTGAGACTTCAGTAAGCTTATCACTTTGGTTTGGTTTGTATTTTCTTGGTGACAATTCCAAAAAATATGCAGTTGAGCATCTTCTGTCAAATAAACCATTCCCAAGTTTTCTTGCAAGCTGTAAGTTACTCCTAGGATTCCAAAACATTTTGATCATGCTCTCGTGAAGAAAACACAAGCACAAACTGTATACCAAGGCTAATATATTTGAATTATCTAATTCAAAAATCCAGAGATTCAATTTAAGTAAATCATACATTATGGTAATGAAGGTGTAATGCTCATACACACAACCAACATCATGGTAATAAACATGTTAAAACATTTTATTTAGCTCAAAATAGGGTTTGTCCACCTCATGGACTGTAGAAAACTCAAAGTATCATCTCACACATTTTGTTTTACTACTCCAGGGGCACCAAATATAGGACCCATGGGTGGAATATGGCCTGCAGAAGTCACTTATCTGGTCTATATGATAAATGGGATTTCCAGTGCTACCCTTTCACCAGCATTGCTTCTGCAGAAGCTCTGGGAGGGAGACACTAAAAGCCGCCTCAGAAGGCAAGGATCGCTATGAAGGAAAGACACAGACCAAGAGAAATAAGAGAGGGAGATGCTGCAGAGACACTGGTAGAGCCCAGTTTTTATGTGGCCTGGCTCTCTGCAGCACCACTTCTGCCAAGGCATTGCTTAGCAGACCACCTCTTAGTTGCTCTGAAGTAATGCCTCAGCAGAAGCAGCACTATTGAAAGAGTGGCCCACGTGACAGTTAGGCTCTCTTGTAAATATGATCAAGATTTGCATTTTTCTGTCATTTGTAGCTAACAAGTTCCTAAGTGAGCACAAAGCGCTTATTTCTGATCATCATTTGATTAACATCACTTTTTGCTTAATTATGTCACTTCTGTCCCTAGGAAGGCACCATGAACGCTATTTGACCTGATGTATGAAACAATTTTGACAGCGCTGCACTATACATTAATGGGCAAAGAGGACCACCCATCAAAAACGTCTACCTCCATCCAAAAATCAAAGTATCTCATTTCTTTGCAATGATTAAAAACAAAATCAGATTTAAGATAGAGGTCAGCAACTTGACATCCTTAAACTCCAAGGAATATTTCTCGATTTTGCAATGTATGCCATGCGATGTATTTGTGAACTGTTTGCTGAAAAGTGGTATAAATGCAATATATTGTATATTTTTTATAATGATGGATTTCTGGTAAGCCAAAACACAGCTATGTGAGAAGGGAGGCCCAGCATATCTCACTGAACTTTATGCATAACACCTATTATGCAGAATTCTCCTTCTGATGTACCTTTCAAATGTACACTATGAGCTTTTTCCCCTCTCTGGCGATTACTTTCAAATCAGACAAAGCAATGTCTGGTGAATGAAACATTTTTCCCTTCTAAGTGGGGGTTAGTTTTGGGAGTCTAAAATTTTCTCCTGATCTAGCACATGGTCATATCATAATGCCAGCATCAAAAATATCAAAGCTTGTAACAAATGTTGTTTGAAGATTCTCAACAGCAAACTACAATAATTTGGTATGTCCTGCTATCATAAAGTAAGAAAGTGTACAAGGCTGAATCTCGTCCCCCTTTGTTCAAATGCTATTTACAAAGTGACTTGTATTTAATCATTTGAAATACTTGATCTTTATGAAAGTTATCCTGTGTCACAGTTTTTCTTTTGCAGAGGGAAGAGAAATGGTATTATGGTACAGTGATATGTACCACTGTTGGAAATACTATCTCATAACTTCTTTCTGAAATTTAGGCTGACAAAATTATGAATGCCCTCCTATGTCATTATCAAAACATTGATTGGGTTAGCTTATTAAGACAGAAGAATCAACTGATCATTCCTTCTATACAACAGCAAGCAAAGATTCATTCTATAAAACATGGAAGGCATTAATTATCTTGAAATTTCTCAGAAAGTCCTATTTGTATTAGGCTCAGAGGTTGTTTATTCAGAAGTTAGTTAGCTGAGCAGCCAAAAAATGTCCAACTACAATGCTAGCAACCAGCATAGTTCTGCTTGAATGACAATGTTCTCAAGAAAGATGGTAATTAAGTGCAAGTTCTTTTTATTTTGTTTGCTAAACTAGCTTCTACTATTATTTTTTGGCAAAATGCATTGTAGTTTTATGTCGCTACATGGATATTTCAAAACAAAATCTAATAAACGTAGACACATATAATCAAAGCAACATAGGACCCCTGCTAACTGGACAAGAGGCACTTTTTCAAGTGGTGCTCCTCTTATATTTAGCAGGGGGAGAGTAACTGTCCCTCTTCACCCCTGCACAGTCTTTCTAGTGGCTGTTGCTGGCGGTCTGCCTTTTTTTAGATTGTGAGCCCTTTTGGGACAGGGAGCCATTTAACTTTATTATTATTACTATTTGCCTGTAAACCGCTTTGTGAACTTCATGTTGAAAAGCGGTATATAAGTACCTGATTGATTGAAAACCATATTAGGAGGCCATAATACAAATCCTTAACTCACCTTGCAGCAGGAATTCCCCTTTTGCTAAGGTCTGCTCTTACTTTCTCTCCTATGTGTCTATAAATCTCCACAATTGCCAATATTGCAGCATCTCTCACCTGTAAGCATTAAGTAAAAATTAAAATTTGTGAAGAACGCATAAAAAATGAAAAGAGTACACTTAAGTCATTTTGCTAGTCCTTTTCGCCAGTTCTTCATCTTTCAGCAGTGTAAATATAAAGGATTAGGTTAATGCTACAATTTCAAGGACTTAAGTGCATCTTTTCAAACTCTTGATCAGCAAGTTCAAGGAAACAGAAATGCTGTCAAATCTCATGCAGGGGATTTCCTAAAAAGAAAGTTCCCTGATATGCTGAAGTCCACCAGAGATTACTGATGCACAGTCATAGCCTGTTTCGTCACTAAAAGTTTGATTTTTAGACCTGGAGAAAATATATCTGCTTGTTTGCTGTAAGGCACATTACCAGTGCTTTCATTATGTTTCATTATGTTTCTACTGCTGAAGTCATCCTGGCAGCCTGTTACTATTCTATTTACTTCTACGTTCTGGATCAACAGAATAAACTCTATAAAAGGACCCTGAAGCTGTATGCTCTTTTCTTCTCTCACCTTGCCTTCTCCCACCTTGTGCTGAGAAATCTCATCATGGCTGACTTACTAAATATGATTAGCAGAATCTTTGGTCAGACCAAAGCTCTTCTACTTTTTAAACTTCTCGTTATAACTGGAAAATCAAAACAAAAAAAAGTCTACTACAATAAGTGATGCAAGACATAGGGAACAAGGCAGTAAAGAGTTCCTTTATCAACCACTGCAAAAATCACTGCATATTTTTACTTACATGCGTGCACACAGTCACACACTTTCTAGAATCAAATATAAATATATGGAATAAAGTCAAATTTGAAGAGCTATTCAGACCAAAAGTTTCACAAAAAGGTTGCCTTCCTGCTTTTTTGTCAGTGACAGATAATGGCAAGGATGATTACTCTCTGTTCTTTCATTTTATGACAGAGATGAAAAGGAGTTGTGACTCTTGGTTCAACTCTGGAGAAATTCTAATCATTCATAAGAATCACTGAAAGAAAACACATGCATCAAACAAGAGCAATAAAAGCAATGCAGGAACTACAAAAAACAATGTATGGTTTTCTGCTAAGTGGTTATAATCCTTACCTGGCTATTGGAGTCTCCAAACAAAACGCACAAATGTGGAACCAATTTGCTGAGGACTAATGATTGTGCACCATATCTACAACAAAACACAAAAACAAATGCAAGTGTCATTTTCTCCCTCTTGTTATAAGTAAATGAAAACATAAGTCAGCATTAACATCTTTTGTAAGTACTAATTAGTTTTTAATTGGACTTTTTAAATACATTCCTGAACTGAAATGGAGTAAATTCAAAGATTTGTTGAGGGTTCAATCTACATTCGTATTTTTGAGGTTTATTGGGGTTTTTTAAAGCACAAAGTTTAAAGAACAGGGCATGCACCAAGAGAAAGTGGAAAGCAATCTTTTGAGTAGCTTATTTCCATAAACATAATACATACATGTTTAAAGTTGCAATGAGACAAAGACAGATTCCTTCTCGTGAGCGATAGTTCTTGTGTTTGAAGCCAGCAGCAAGACGCTCCCAAATGAGCTATATAAAAAAAGTAGATTAGATTTTTCGAAGGAAATATATTTCATGATGCAAATGTTAATATCAAATGCCCAAAGACAAGTGTGAATAGTGCAATTAAAGATTAAGTGAATGTTTACAACAAAATTATTTCAGAACGATAAATTTAAAATGTATTCTACATATATTGCCAATTGTGTGCAACAGTGGTACACACAACACAAGTGGTGTGCATTGCACTAATGAAAATCAAATAGTTGGTTAATAAAATAATACACATTCAGTCATTACAGGATCAATAAATATTACATTATTCAGTCATTACAAGAGCAATAAAAATTATGACTACAAGTCCTTGTCACTTCTTCTTTCATCTTAATCTTTTTCTGGCTAAAAACAATCTTCCCATTGTGACAAATATGTCCCTTTTCCACAGCCTCTCTACAGAATTCCTTTTAGACCAAGCTTTGTAATATATTTATTATATTTTTGAAGTATTTCTTTGAAGTATACCGTTTCTGTTCTTCAATTAGCTCTGCGGTGATCTCTAGATTTTTTTCCTTTATTATGAATTTCATGGGCTATGCACATTCATCTGCCTTTCTTCTTTCTTGCTTTATATTTATAATTCTTCGACTTCTAGGAGCTCACAACTGCCACTGCTGTAAACTTGAAGCTTACAAGACTCGATTTGCAATGATATTTCAAAACAAGCAGATTCCTACTGCAACTCCCTTCAGCTGCAATGCTGCCATTATAATCTCAGCCCTTCAGCAGGCATTCAGGAGAAAAAAGGTTGCCTAGCAACTGCTGCACAGTGAGCAATAGCACATTTCCCAGACTGCAGCATTTTATGATTTAGACCCTCCCAGTATCCAAGTCATGCTGTAGCATGATCAAAACAGACAATGTTGTATGTATGCATAATATCCATTACACTATTATATTACTTTAAAAGATTTGAGAACAAAACGCAAACAAAAAACAGGGTAATTGAAAAATGTTAAATATAAATGCAACCATTTCAGTAGCCTGAATTTTCTTGCAATGTTAAGTGCAGTAAAAAAAATAAAACTATTATGCTTATCTTTGAGAAATTTTCAGTTTCCATCTTAAATTTGGAATGTTTTTTAAAGCTGTTTTTAGTTAGGAGTTCATCATGAAAAAAACCCTCATATTTAGGTTTTAAATACTGAGGACTGCCCACTCCTTCATATTATGGGCACAACTCCAGTTAGAATCTATGAGCCAAAGAATTTGGCAATGTGTAAAAATCGTATTTTAGGTTACTAACATTAATTTTGGCAGAGCTATGTACACCTGAGCTATTTGGAGAGTGGACAGGATAAAAGTGTAAACATTAATAACATTGCAGAGTACTTCCAGAAAGGCACACAAATTCAGTACAGCCAGCAAAATTATTTAAGCAAAATTATCAACAATAATGGTAAGTAGTAGCATTTTCATTTGTAATAAAGCATCAAGACTTGCCCTAAAATTGAATGTTTAGGTACAGCACATGTTCTGGAAAACAAAGATCTAAAACATGAGGTTCTCAGCAAGTTGAATAAACCAAACAAAAATGGCCGTTAAGAGCTATTTATATCCACATCGCCCTGCCCTTGAGGAAGTCTTTGGTGGTGGGAAGAGATTTTTCCTTTGGGACACAAGGCTGGAAGGGATTCTGGGATAGCTGGGTGAGAAGTCTCAGCAACTGGGAGCTGCTTTCCTACCTAGCAGCTCAGTTTGATGTTTTCCAGTAGTCCATCTGACCATCCTAAAGAACAGCATACATCTGTCTGCCCTTTGGGAGGCACAGTACGAAGTGTTCCTAGCAACTAACTGATCAGGTTTTCTGACCAAAACTATAAGGTGCAAGAAGGTTGAGGGGAAAAACCAGCAGCCTAGACTGAGTGACCACCCAGAGATACTTGAAGAACAAGGAATAAGTTGCCTAGACAAATGCTACTCGAAAGAGTCCACTGTTGTGGACCAGCAATCTTTTCCCAAAGTGCCACAGACAGGCATTCTATATTTACAGTGCTGGTATGTGGCACATGGGCTTTCCTTCTTCCAGCTTATGAAAGCTTCTCACAAAGCTTAGTGGGTGTTCAGGTTGCACAGCCAGCCACAGGAGACGCCCGAGAACCCAGAAGCACCAGGAGACCCATCTCAGACTGGCAGCCAATGATTTGCTGACTGGCAACCAGTCTACAGACCACACTCAGAAAAGGAGTAAGCTAGTTAATCCCCTTGAGGCTAAGCAATGCAGATGAACTGGAAGTCATTTCCCTTAAGCTCAGGTAGCACTGCATACCTACTTGAGTAGGGGCCTCCTTGACCCTTAACAATCAAGAAGAGAAACACATTGATCTAATCTGCTTTTTGCTTGAATGATGTCAAGGCAAGCCCTTTATACCAGTTATTCATGGCAGTGCTCACAGTACTGTGGAGAGGGAGTTGTTAAGAATCTATACAATGGCAGAATACATTATTGTTTAATAAAGTGTTTCTTAAACTGTGGGTCAGGACTCATTTGGTGGGTTGCAGAAAGCTGGGAGCAGCCACTTTGGAAGCTGGAGACCTTACTCCTGCTATATTCCTTTTGTGAGTGTTACATTTTGAATTTTCAAGGGAGGGCTTTTAAAATTTTGTTTTTAGTTCAGTTTGCACAATATTTTATTCTAATCTTGCTTTCTGTCAGAGAGTTTTCATGGTTGTGCAATTGCTGCAATGCCAGTTTACATTTCAGGAGTGTCATTTGATTATATCACAATTATGGTACTTCCTGCTTGATGATGTCACTTCTGGCCATGACATCAGTCCTGGCAAGTCCTGACATGAGTGCCATTCTAAAAAGTGGGTCCCCGGTGCAAAATGTTTGAGAACCACTGGTTTAATAACATCAAGGCCTTGTGACCCATAGTATGGCTGTCAAATTCAACCCAATTGTCAAGAGACTTAGATGAAAATGTGAATGAGACAATACTAACTATAAAATACACACTGTTTAACATTTAAATACTTTCTTACTCAGTAAGGAGTCCTTAAAGGATAGGTCAGGGTGTGGGAGATGCAGATTTAAATCTAAGATGCCCCAAAGAAGCCTGCATAAATGTAATACTCTCGTCCTTGCAATAATTTAAGCTGCCTTTTTAGTTGCCTCAAAAATTAGTTAAAAGCATACTTTAAATTAGTGCTAATCATGATTCTGGAAGTGTTAGTGCAATTCTTAACCCAGGTGTTATGGCCAACATAGTGGAGGGGGGATCTGCAAGGGGAGGAAGGAGCATTTCCACAACCTACTCCTATAACATTCTGCATCCTTTAACCATGATTATATCTGCAGAGGTCCTATTGGGATCCCTCAGTGGGATACTGATAGGTGTCTCTATGTAAATAATGCTCTATTATTGCTGGGGGAAACAATCCAATGTGTGGTGCCTAATATCAGTACATTTGGTTTTTTGTTACAGGTAGGAGAAAATTTCTAAATAATGTAAAATGTAAAGGCATTACATATTCTATTTCTAGTAGACTGTTGACCTTTACAACTCTCAACTCTGTTTATGCCAACAGAGATATGCCTATAGGGAATTTGATTTTCAGTTCTGTAGATGTGGCTAAAGTGGTGAGAGATAGAAGAATGGCAGTAGGGAGGGGATGAAAAAAGGAAACACAAAGCTGATTGCTGCAGTTTGTAAAAAAGAAAAAGAGAGAGGAAAAAATAAGAGTTATAAAAGAGCCTGTATGAACAAAAGTCTGTCTAAACACAAAACAAAGAAAGCTGGTCACCCCAAAAACACAGTTATGATTAGCAGAAGAAAAACATTAATGCCTCAACTTTATATACATGAAACCAAAATAGCAGTCTGAAAGCTAGGAAATAACTTCATAAATCCTGTTATGAAAATATTAAAATATTTAATATGAAAATATTAAAAATATTTTAACAACATTATCAGTTATGACTACTTAGCAGATTGTTCAGCTGAAAATTTTTTGATACAGTAAAAAGATGCTTTTGATTTACTGGGCAGATTTTTTAAATAAAAAATATTTTCAGTACTATGATTTTTGAAAACTGCAGATAATAAGCATATTTATTCAATTAAGTAATTGATCGTATGAGCTTTAGTTGATCAATGGGCTAAAGTTTCCTTTACTGGGGAATAGTCTTAATACTTAACAACTTTTTTCATAGCTCTTTATTTCCCTGTTGAAATGTAAAAGTATTTCCAGCATAAATCTGTACTCTGGTCCATGGTTTTGTTATGAGACTACACAGTTTACTAGATTACTATCTTTCACTAAGGGTTAGCATATTTAAAAGATGCAATTTTCAACATGGTAACATTATATTCTTTGGAACCAACAGGATTTGCCTCAGACCACTTCACAACTCATATTTTCCACAACTGCATACATTTATAATAATCACCTTATTATAACATGACCAGATGCAGAGGACCACTTCTGCTACTGTATCCTTCATATCTATATAAAAGAGCAAATTTTGGCAAGCACAAGCGATCAAGGAGGTATGGGGGGGATGGACCTAGCAAAAATTTATTCTTCTGCACAAATATTAAAACATTTTGCCTCATTTTAAAATGGTCAGCCTAGTAAAACAATATGATTCATATTACATAGCATAAATAGACCTAGAGCTCTGCCCAAACCTCTACAAACACCATACCATTGGTAAAGCTGTTTGATCCATCAACTTCAAAACAAGGTTCTGTGCTTGTTCTCGAACCTGGTCTTTGGCATCTCCCATTCGATCCATTAATGTGGGAAGAACTAAAGGACAAAAATAAGAACACATTACATTGCACAAGTTCTCAAAACTTTGCATTTCATGTGCATGGTTATATTGCTGATTTACATGGTTGATTCATCATTACCAAAGAAATTCTTACCATAAAAGAATTCTGAAATTTACAAACTGCTTCACACAACTCCCCAAGCTCACTACTCAATCTTACCTGTGCATATCTTTTAAGGAAGCCAATATTGTATTAGTTGCGGACTACTATAAGTCTGAGTTCTTAACACAGAGGGATTGTCAAAACAAGAGGGAAAAAGGTATTTAGCATCTTTTCTAGAGTATCATTGAAACACTGGAGCCTTCAAGCCACTTCTAGAATACTGGGACTCTCAGCATTGAGAAAGCTGAAATACTCCATTCCACCCATGCTTTGCCTGTGCGAATTGCAGATCAAAAAGACAGAAATTCCTTGTACTATTCTTACCTTGAACACCAGGCAAGTGTGGACCACTACACTTCTACGTAAACCCAATGTGCTATAATCTTGGCACATATCCAGCATATGGAAAACCCAATCATTTTATATTTTGAATGCTAAAGCAACTCCAAAACCATTACTACACCTTAAACCTCAGGTAGCCCAATCCGAAGCTTCCCCGGAGCCCAGTGGTTCAGTGGTGCTGATATGGCAGCCACTGTATCCTGTGGGGCCAGAGAAGCAGCCAGAAGTTTCCTTGGGGTAAGGAAACACTGGTTCCTTTATCCCATGTACAGAAGAGCTCCAGAAGTCCCAATGAGTCTACTAGGTCTTGTGTCCGCTAAAAAGTTTCAGGTCCTGGGAAGAGGGCAGGATTGCCGGTGGGTACCCACTCCAAAGTCATTTATCCGAAGTCACAACACAAAAAGTTGAAAATCACTGATGACAAGGGCAGTATTTTTCAGAATACAAGAAGGCATTTCTCAAACTATTTTTGTTCATTACTAATTAGTAATATACCTTACAGCAAGGTAAAATTGTGGTTATGTGAGCAGAAAGCATTTATACTAGTCTAAGGAAGAGTTCATAATTTTCACCAATTTACTTTTCCTGCTTAAGCCTCCATGCCACATCCCATATTATTCAAAATGTTTCCCCAACCTCAAGGAATGACACAAAGTGCAAAGCAAGGGAAGTTCTGTTCTGTTTTGCAAGCAGAATTCCAGTCATGGAAATTTGGGTTCCAGCATGTATATTTCATGCACATGAAATATACACAACACAAAAAAAAGTTTAGTTTCTTCAATATCAAATATTTTTCTTGAGTTCCAGACGGAATGGAGAAAGTTGACAGGTTTATTCCTTGGTCAGCCTTTGTGTACACAGGACACTGTCATAAGGCAGCCAGGCGGGGGGGGGGATGGGAAAAGGGGGGATTTCTTCAGGAATCAATTTCAAGGGGATTTGTGGCAATTTCAGGGCAGTGCTGGATCAACATGTTTGATCAAGATATTATCAATTTAAACCGCCAATAATTGAAATTGTAAATTGAAATTAAAGTTTTCATTGCAAAAAATTTCTGTACTACTGTGAACTAAAAGCAACTATAACTCAATGTATAGATAAATACAGTTGTAATGGAAATATTTTCTTTGAAAGTGTTAAGTTTTAAAATTTTACAAGCTGACTACTTGTCACCCCCGCCCCCGCCCGGACACCCACGCAAGATGAAGGGAGGCTTACCGGGCAGGTGGCAGAGGACATTGGGAGGCTGCGTCCAGGCCTCCGGAGGAGAAATGAGATCCCGCAGCTGCCGGGAGAGCGCCCGCTGCAGCATGGGGCAGCGGAGCGCCAGCAGCCCAGGCCCCGCCGCGGGGACGCCCAGCACCTCTCCGCAGCAAGCACAGCCTCTGGAGAGGAGGTGCGGAGGCCGCGGCTTGCTCAGGCTGGGAGGCAGAGCATCCCAGCCATCCGGAAGGATAGGCGGCCGAAATCCCGTGAGATTTCGGCCTCCCAGCGCGAGCTGAAAGGGTGGGCCTCTTCTGCTTGGCCTCCTGGCTCATAAGGAGCCCGGGAGGGCTTGAGGGAGGTCCTGCCTCCTTCGGGCTCAGCGGAGTGCGAAGGAGAGAATCTCCCTTGGGGGTGAAACACCCTCCTCCCTGGACCGCGCACCCGGGAGAGGACCGCAGTAGCCCCTCAGCCCAAGCACACCCCGGGCTCGGGGGACAGGGGCTGGCTCCTGGGTGGGACAACGGGGGCAACATCTCACCACACAGGACCCCACTTGAGCCAACCCAAGGGGAACAAAGGGGCAGGCTCCCCGACCAGGACCCAGCTGGCAACCCACAGACAGGCTGGGTAGAGACCCAAGGGGTTTGCAGGGTTGAGCTCCCCAACGAAGGCGGCCCGAGGACCCCTAGGACGTGCGCCGCTCTATACTCAATTCGTGTACGGGAACCTCCAGCTGCTCCAGACCAACCCCGATGGCCAAGCGGCAGGCAAGTTGACCCCAGGGCCTGCCGACGGTCGTGCTGAGACTTTGGGGGGAAAGGGGGGGAAAGTGGGGAGAATGAGTGCCCATGACACAACGTGGCACCCATGAATGTCAAGGCATTAACAGGATTAAACGGGCTGTCTAAAAGCTATTCTCTGGCCTCTTGCACCTCTATCGCTCACTCGACCCTCGCGACGCTATGACCCCACACTACGACCCCGCTGCTGGATGACCACCAGGGGCACGCCGCCTCACTACTACACAGAATGTCTTAAGTTAAAGAATCAGTGCTAGCAGATATGCAACACAAGAAACACAGATCTCTTCCCTTCCAGAAGAGTTTACACCAAGGGTGGCCAACTCGCAGCACATCATGCACCACTTTTTAGCTATAGAATATTTGAACATGCCACTCCAACTGTCTATGGTAGCATCCCTGTTGCTTGTTCCTCAGCTGGGATGTACCATGTTGTTGAGAGGGGATAGAGGCAGCACCAATTGCCTCCAGTGGCAGCCAGATCACCTTGTTTCATCCCACCCTGCCAAACCAAATGTCCCATCAGCAACTTCGGTGAAGCTAGTGCAGGTCTGTTGACTACTGGTCACCCATGCCAAACACCAGGCTGGGGAGTTAGTATCCCAACATGCCATACATGTGGGCAACTGGCCTGCGCTAACTCCGGTTTGGTTGTAGCCTTTGGACCTAGTTGGTCCGCATGGTCAAGTACATTGGTTTTGCAGAAGTCGCTAATGAGGGAATTGTATATACCACTTGGAAAGTGTCCACATGGAAAGTGGCATGCGTGCCATGGTTTGGCCACCCCTGGTTTACACAATACATCTACTATAATTTTTTATGTTTTGCATGTTGTTTGCAACATTTACCAAAGAGACTGTGAAGAGGTCAATGTGGATACTCATTTACCACTTAGCTCCTTTTTTTAGTTACTGTGTTCCAGACTAATGTCTCTACTTTGCTATCACTAATGTCTGCTCCTTTGCTTTGTTTCTTAGAGTGCAATCCTAACCTGGAGTGATGCCAGCACAGTTAGGTCAGCAAAGTTTGGCTGGCAAAAGAGCCACCATAAAGTGCATTTCGACCACTTGAGTCAGGGAGGATGGCACACATCTCTATGCTGGCCTCTCTGACTACAAGACTGGTCCAAACATACTTTATGGTGGTCCCTTGTGCCTGCCAAACTGTGCTGGCCTAACTCCAGGTTAGGACTGCGCCCTTGGTGTGGTAACCCAGTCTATTTGCCCAAGGTAATCAGCCCAACTGGACTATAACTATGCTATAGTTCTTAACATGTTTCTAGCCTCCCCTCTACATTGTCTTTCTAGAGAAGCATTCTAGATAACTATATGTTGCTCTAGTAAAATTCCTAATACATACACAAAAAAGCATATTAGGTACAGGCAGAATACCTGTTATCTGGACTGCTCAGGGTGGGATTTTTCCAGATTTCTGAATGAGTAGCTCCAATTCTCGGAGGAGATGGGCATCACTTGCAGCGGCCACTTGTAGCGGCACATACCTCCTCTGAGCATCAGAAAGGGCAAACGTCACTTCTAGTGGCAAGAAACAATGAGCTGCTTCTCACTGCTAGAAGCAGTGCCCACCATCCCTGATCCTTGGAGGAGGTGGGTGCTGCTACAAGAGGCAAGAAAGAGCTCCAAGGGAGCTATTTCTCAAAGCAACAAGTGGTGCCCACCTCCTCTGCATATTGGAGAAGGTGGGAGCCAATATGTCTGTATGTTGGAGTTATGTGGATTTTGGATGTCCGGATAAGGGGATAATCTACCAGTATGATAATTTTCTAATATTACATTAGTAATACCTCAAAAATGGAATACATAAAACTCATGCAGTCATGCTTCATTGTCCATTAGGGTTTTGTTCCAAATCAGTGGAAACATTACTTTAAGACCCACTTCCAGGTTTCTTGCTTTTCCATAATCACTCTAGAATTGGTGGAGAAGTGGATCTTTAAAGCTATCTTTAACCCCAAACAGCTTGTAACTGCCATTTTAATTTTATTATTATTACTATTTGCCTGTAAACCGCTTTGTGAACTTTGCGTTGAAAAGTGGTATATAAGTACTGATTGATTGATTGATTGATTGATTGATTGATTGATTGATTGATTGATTGATTGATTGATAGATAGATAACTGGTGGCACAAAGGTAGGAATGGGATTTTGATGCTTTTTACCCATGTTAGGAGGCATTTAAAAGTTACGAGGCATCAGTGGTGAATCAAATTAATGGACACAGAATTTAATCTAGGGTTAAAGGGCACTGCTCTGAAAAGGTTCCGCTCCTTCCTGGCTAACAGGTTCCAAATGGTGATGCTGGGGGACACCTGCTCAGCACTCTGGCCTTTACAATATTCTATTTTATCTCCCATGCTCTTCAATATATACATGAAACCACTGGGGAGATCATCCGGGGGTTTGGAGTGGGGTGTCACCAATATGCTGATGACACTCAGCTCTGTCTCTCTTTACCATCCCAAACTGAAGGGTCTGTGAAGGTCCTGGGACGCTGCCTGGAGGCAGTTGGGGTATGGATGAAAGCCAACAGGTTAAGACTGAATCCAGAAAAGACAGAAATCCTCCTGGTCAGGAAATCCTCAATGCCGGCACTAAGTCTTTCACCCATTCTGAATGGAGTGACACTTCCCCTGCAAGAACAAGTGCACAGTCTGGGAGTGCTCCTGGACTCTCAGCTGTCTCTGGAGAACCAGGTAGTGGCTGTGGCTAGGAGTGCATTTGCCCAACTTCAACTGGTGCGCCGACTACAACCATACTTGAGCCGTTCTGACCTGGCCACGGTGGTCCATGTGTTAGTGATTTCAAGGCTGGACTACTGTAATTTGCTGTATGTAGGGCTTCCCGTGAGAACAGTTCGGAAGCTACAGTTAGTACAAAATGCAGCAGCCAGAGTGGTTACAGGGGCTAGACGGTTTGACTCAGTAGGAGCACTCCTTCAGCAGTTGCAGTGGCTGCCCATTCATTTCAGATCTCAAGACGATGATACTAGCCTTTAAGGCCCATTTTTGTCTGTGTTCCTGTAAATGTTTAATGTTGTTGTTGTTGTGATGTGTTTTACTTATTGTGGTTGCATTGTATTCTGTTGTTCTCTGTAAGCCGCCTTGGGCATTTCCTTCGGCATGGGAAAGGCAGGGTATAAATTTTTCAAATAAAATAAATAACAAATTTCCATTCCCAGTAGTAATTGCAGTGATGTTTTAAAAGTGATGCAAAATATGGAAGAAAATGATGCTGACTGAACTACTTCTAATTATGTTTAGTTTAAATATGATGCTAATAGTATAAAAAGGGTACCTGTGTGAAATTTCATGTTCTTGATCACTTATTTAAACCAAGTTACCTGCATTTGCATACATTTATAATGGCTTTCATATTTAACTTCATTTACTACTTTCAAGAAACGCCTTTTGAGCAGGTTCGATCAATACAAATAAAAAAAGACTTCCACTGAAAGTTTCTGATTGATCCCCAATGATGACTTTAAATGTATGATCCCCACAGCTAGGTTCCAGAGGAAGTACTCTACATTAGTAAATACATGCATTAATAAAGACTTATAAGGTAAAGGTTTCCCCATGACCAAATGGTCTAGTTGTGACCGACTGTAGGGGGCGGTGCCTATAAAGCCGACGTTTTGTCCAAGGACAAGTTTCCATGGTCATGTGGCCGGCATGACTATACACCGTAGTGCACAGAGCGCCGTCACCTTCCCACCGAAGTGGTCCCTATTTATCTACTTTCATTTAGGTGCTTTCGAACTGCTAGGTTGGCAGGAGCTGGGACAAGCAACGGGAGCTCACTTTGTCACACAGTCTTGAACTCCCAACCTTGCGGTCGGAAAGCCCAGCAACAGCGGATTAACTCGCTGCACCACCACGTCCCTTGAAGACTTAAGTCACATTTATTTTTAATGCATGTGACATATCATCCTTGAAGATTATTCAAGCACTAAGCACAATACCTTGTTGAAAATACCACATCACCTTTGATCTGAATTTCAAATGCTGATTCACTTCCAGTTGTGGGAATTACATAAGCCAGTGGTTCACAAACTTCCCCTTAGAAGTTGGTAACCACTTAAGTCTTTGCGGGGGAGGGGCTAAGAAAGCAATCAGATTCTCAGGATAGAGCTGCTGTTGGGAACTTTTTTTTGTGTGTGTGCTTTACCTAAGGCTATGCTGACTTCCAGGGGATGCAGGGTGCCCTGTGGACACCTCTGCAGGACTCCCCAGGCCTCAGAATAACTAAAAATAGCAACTAAAAGTCACTTCCAGTTTCATGATAAAAAAACCAAAGTGGCTCCCAATAGCTATTTTTAGTTACTCTGAGGCTTAGGGAGCCTTGAGGAGGCATCTGCAGGGCTTCCCACCCCCCACCCCCAGAGGATGGCACTGTCTTAAGTAAAGCTTTAAAAACCCTTCTGTCCCCAGCAATGACACAATCCTGGGAATTGCACTGCTGCATCCCCCCCTTAAAAGGATAGGGACAAGTGATTCCCTGGCAGGTGGATCGTGATGCACCAATTTGGGAAGCATTGACATAAGCAACAGAATATAAGCATTATTTTTTTTTAAAAACACACCTCATCATTTTCTATTTAAGAGTACTATTTGTTTCCAGTACCCAAGACAATGTGTTTATACTAAATGCAATGGAAGACCCCTGAGAAAAAGGGGAAAAAATCATGTTAATTCTGATTAACATCCTGAGGAGCATTCCTTACTTTTCCTTAATTCCTTACTTTTGAAACAAAATAACAACAAACCAGATTCCACACACACACACCCTCAGACAAGCAGAACGTACGTAGATCTTTTCAATAGAACTATTATGTAAGCCAAAAGTTTAATCCCAGAATAATGAACCCAAATAGTACTTAGTGTCATAAGCGATCTTACATGACTAAAGTCATGCTGTGATTTGATCAAATAAGCCTGAAAAACTAATGAGAGAGAGCCAAAATTTCAGAGCAATATTTAGAATTTTTCACATGAATTCATTTTTCTTCATCTATTAAATCAAAACTAGACAAAAACACTGTTAAGAAATCAGGACTGGAAAAATCTTGCTTTTCTAGTTGCCTAAAAAAATTAGGCTGGCACAACAAGTTCTTCCAAGTCAGCCAGTAAAGGTTCTTAAACGCAAGTCGAAGGCCATACCATCTTAAAGATATATGTTGCTGAAATTGTATCACATACATATTTTTTTTAAAAAAATTATACACATGGAGAGAACAAGAACATAAAATTGTGATTGCAAGTTGCAAAGCAGTATAAATTTCATAAATAAATTAATGAATCAAGGCCTTGGAAATTTGTTTGTGACCAGAACAAATAAAACTACCTATCAGTTTTTGTTTAAACAGATATTTAGTTTTGCTGTAGAAGACATTAAGATAATTCTGTAGAAAGGGGTGCCAACAGAGAATATAAATCTTCTATATTTATATAAATATATAAATATATAAATATAAATGCGGGTCTGTTCAGATCAACAGGTTTTCAACCTAGTATGAAAGAAGAATTTATGCATGTCTTCCCCAATCTTTTCTTCTCCTACTCTTTCTTGGTACAAAATGTATGAACTAGCCAAATGCTAGGTCCATATACCAGTAGACTCCAAACCGGAGACTGCTGTGCTCAGAAAAATCTCACCCTGTCCCAACCAGTGCTTACTGTTCTGCTCTGGGCAGTTGCGCCTATTGCCCAAAATATATGCTCATGCTGTGTCCAGGCAGGAATCCAAGCTGTAGGGCATAAAGTGGGAGGCAGGGTCTTTTAAAATAGTTTTAAAATACTGCCTGATGAATGCAGAGCTGGGAGAAATTTTGATTCTTCTTCATATTTACAACACAGCAATAAACATTTTGAACGATCAAAAATGCTTTTGTATCCATTACTATTTCCCCTTAAAATAAACAGAAATGAGAGGGCTCAATCCTCCAGTTCCCCCTTCAATGCATCTTACAAAGAGAATAGCAATTCATACATGCTAGTTCCCTTTACATAGTAAGCACATATATTGTTTGCAAATATCTACACTAGGGGAAAAGAAACTATACTAGCTTCTTACAGAATAAGAAGCTGCCTTCGTATGTGGCTTGCCCTCTAACAACAGAAAGATGAATGTGTGCTGTGAGGATCTCTGCAAAAGGAAATGTGCCTCATCCATCCCAAGCATTTTATTTATTTCCCATATTTTTATACCCCGATTTATCCAAGGAGTTTAGGGTAGAGTACATGGTTCCATCCCTCCTTTTGTTCTCAGTGACTGGCCCAAGTGACTGGCCCAAGGTCATTCAGGAAACTTCATGGCTGAGCGGGGACTTGAACCTGGACCTTCCAGGTCGAACAGGTAATCACAACACAATCCTAGCTCTCCAGCATTATATGCAATCTGGTGTCCCAAAATCACCCTGTGAATCTAACAGTTGTAATGCTTCATCATTCTAGTCATACTATGTTAACCTTTAACATAACCTATGCCCGTGACCTGGAGTTAGGGATAAGCAGTAAGGTGTCAAGTTGGTGGATTACATCACACTTTTCCTAGTGGTAAAGTCCATAAGTGACTGTGAAGAGTTCTGAAAGAATGTCTTTAAACAAGGGGAAATGGGCACCAAAATGGCAATGCTTCAATTTAAGTAAGTATAAAGTGATGCACATAGGGGTAAAAAGGTCAAAATTTCACATATATGCCAATGGGTCTGAGCTGTCTGTGACAGATCAGGAGAGAGATCTTGAGCTGATAATGGACAAGTCGATGAAAGTGTTGACCCAGTGTGTGGCACCTGTAGTTCCATGCTCGGGATATAGTAGTTCTATGGGCCATGTAGTTCCATGGCCAGTTCCATGCTTGGGATAATTAAAAACAGATTGAAAATTAAATGTCAATATTATTATGCCATTGGACAAATTGATAGTAAGGCCACATCTGAGAACTGTGTACCATTCTGGTTACCACATTTCCAAAAGGATATATTAAAATTGTGTGGTGGGAGAGTTCAAATGGATAAAAGAAAATACTTTTTTTTACCCAACGGGTAATTAATCTGTGGAACTTCTTGCCACAAGAGGTGGTGATAGCATCTGGCCTATGTGCTTTAAAAGGGGATTGGACAGATTTCTGGAGGAAAAGTCCATCGTAGGCTATAGGCCATGATGGGTTGTGCAACCTCCTTACATTAGTAGTAGGGTACTTCAGAATGCTAGGTAAAATCATGGCACAGTTACTAAAACTGTATGGCATGAGAATAGACAAAAGAAAATATTTCTTTACCCAGCGTGTAATGTATCTGTGGAAATCCTTGACGCAGGATGTTGTGATGGCACCTGGCCTAAATGTCTTTAAAAGAGGACTGGACAGATTTATGGAGGAAAAGTGCATCACAGGTTAGAAGCCACAATGACCATTTAATTTGCAATCTTCAGATTTTAGAGGTAGCCTGTCTCTGAATGTCAGATGCAAGGGAGTGGCAACAGGATATGGGCATCTTGAGTTCTCCCTAAGTCATCTGGTGAGCCAGTGTGATATGCAGAAAGCTGGACTGGATGGGCCTTGACCTGATCCAGCAGGGCTCTTTTCACACTACAGTCAACCAAAACATATTTATCTATTTTGCACTTAAGCATCTATATCAGAAACAGATGTGGCATGAACTAAAAGTATCTCAAGAAATTGCTAACTAGACCAAATAACTCAATTTATATACATAATTGTTAATTTTCAGCTATTTCACATTTACAATACCACTCACCATTTCCTAGATAGGATCTGAACCGTCCCAACAGTCTGTCGACAAAGGCACCTAGAAGATCTAATCCAAGTAATGACACCTATGGAAATAATGAGAATCGTTAAAAATGCAAGATCCTTAAAAGTCTATTTAGTTGTCCAAGTCATCCTCACAAAGAGTGAGAAATTACAGCTTTAAAGAACTATCAGCTCCTCTTGCTTGTTTTGTAAGTAATAAACCATTATACACATGTTTCCACTGCAATGTTTAAAGCAGAGTTCAGTCATACTGCGCCGTGACTGTGGGCGACTATTGAAGGGCCTACTCAATCTGAACTGAATCAGAAAAGAGCAACCCAGAAAGTGGCTCTAACTAGTTCCATCCGTTTTTGAAACTTGCAAATTAACAATGTTTGGACAAAAAAAACTGACACACACACACCGCTCCAAAAGCTGGCCTTGAGGTAGCACAGAAGAAGGATGAGATGTTTAAGTGGAAGATGGTTGCAAAACCTCCGTGGAGGTATGTGTGCAAAGACCAAAGTGAACAGAAGTCAAATGACTTCTGCACAAAATGAGGCAAAAACAATAGAAAGGTAGGGAAGGAAGGTCTAGTACAAACATGGAATTTCACATATGGCTCTTTGGATCCTAGCCATGACTGGGCTGTAAGTTGCAGAATTCAATGGGTGTGTTCAACATTTCATTAAATTCTCCCACTAACAATAGGACATAAAAGTGCTTCATTGTGGATGCCAAACCAAATTATGTGTTAAAGAATGTTAATATTATTGAACACATTTCAAATTCTAAATAGAAGAAAAGTAACTATTGTATGCAATATTTATCAAACCTCATTCCAAAGTATCAGTTATGCCAAGTTAATCTCCATTTAGAACCTGAATTCAGACTGTAGACGCTTTGATGCAAGCAGTAAAGGATTTTATATTAATTATTAGCAGCTCATTCTCTAACAGTATTTATGCTGCCAAAAGAACCTTGGGAATATTTACAAAATTACAAGCGAAGAGAAGCATGTCCAGACCACCAGATCGTTTCTTAGATCTACATTTCTTTATTTAAACAAGATGTGGTTTCCATCCCAAACATCTGCAAGATGTGAGAGTAGAGCAATTGAAAAGTTCATGATAAATGCAATGTTCCCTGGACTTCCATAAAATTTCATTAACATTCTAAAAAAGTGTAAATTTAATTTCCTTTTTGAAAATAGGTTTGCAAACTGGCCATGTAAAATGAAAAAAACCTTTGTTCTTGCATAGACATACGGCCCAGAAAATGATGTTCCTTAGCTTGATGGGAAAGGAAGCTATGCATGAAGTTTGACACGCTAAAAGTCTACCAATTATAAAGCACCACACATTACGACTAGAGATCATGATATTTTCTCGTTGCTGCATCACTAAAGTAAATCAACCCTCAAGATATAAAATAAAGTACCAATTATCCCTAGAACATAAACTCATTTATGCAGAAGCTATTTAGATCACACTAAACTGCAAGACCGTCTCTCTTTTCAACAACAAGGAATAGCAGCACATATAGATCTATCAAGCAGTCTAGGTCTATCTATATTTACCACTTCTTCTGCACTTATCACCTTAGCCAAGTACAACGTAAAACTCCTTAGCCCATCTTCAGAGAACAGAATGTGCCTCAGACGCCAGTCAATGCTGGGCTTCAAAAGAGTACTGCTCATACCATTAGGGACAGTGCAGAGATGATCAGGCAAAGTATCCAGTTAGGCACAGCTACAAGTGCCAAGAAGACTACTTATGCTATTATGGAGCACATGCTGGGCACCTGGATAGAGGATCAGAATCAATACAACATACAAGTCAGCATGTTCCTCACCCAAGAGAAAGCCTGCACAAATTGTGGAAGTGATGCAGAAAGAAGAAGAAGGCCCCTTGGAAGCCATTCCAAAGAAGCTCCAAATACGTGTATCTCCACTGAAAGACAGCAAGCTAACACAACATCAAAATGAGAGGGAAGGCTGCATCTGCTGATGTCTGTGGCTGCTTGTGGACACTCTGAAGACTATCACTAAAAGGGAGACTACTCTGCAAAATAATTCTTCAACATAAACAGAACAGCTCTGTTTTGGAAATGAATGCCAGCATTCTTCTTTGGGAGAGAAAAACACACCTAGCTTCAAAACCTCCAAGTATCACTACACTTTTCTGTTCAGGAGCAATGCTGCAGGGGACTATAAATTGAAACCAGAGCATTATCAGTCTGCACAGTTCTCAAAGGTGGTGTTAAAAACCTTTTACCAGTTCATGTATTTGCAAAAAGCAAGGGGTGGCTTACTGATCAAATTTATTACGATTATTTCATACATAAACTCAAAAAGTGAATTGTCCCTCTGTTGTAGAAGGAGAAATCTATCCTTTAAGATCTAATTGGCAGTGGACAATCCCCCAGCTATCCATGCTCCATTCAAGATCTTTGCAAAATCCTCCTCCTCCTCACCACCTACACAACCAATGGATCAAAGTGTGATTGGCACATTCTAATTACCTCATGCAAACTTTTGAAGCTGTGTGGAAAGCTACTGACAAAAGGAGATTGAATGATAAATAGTTCTGGAAATCATTTAACAAACTAATGTTTGCTAGTAAGGCACAGAATGCAGTTATAGTCACAGTCATTCAATTATGAATGGGGTCTGGAGAAAGCTGTGCCCATATCTAGTATGTAATTCTCAGGGCTTCAGTGTAGAAAGTGACATTTCTGTGACCAGAAAGAACTTGGCCAGGAAACTAAGTCTTGATAAGGTTAGAAGATGTGCAGGAGTTGTTAGATTCACACAAAGAAAAGCTTTTGGCCCAAGATCTGCTTGAGCTTGAGAAGGAACATGAGGAGGAGAGCAAAGAGGAGGCTGATCTTGTGCCAACACTGACAGCGAAGCAGTTGGAAGTGACATTCAACTTAATCAAGACTTCTTTGGCTATTCTAAATTAGGACAATCAAAATACCCTGCGTAGTTTCCAAGTGAGCAGAGACATGCAGTGTTCCAGAGATTTTGTAGGGAAAAAATGGAAGTTAGGCAAAAGACACTTCTATCCTACTTCTCAAAAACACCCCAAGACAAAAAACTGAGGTTTTAACATCAGTAGCCTTGCCCGAGCAGCCATAATCACCAGTCATCAATGTAAGTGCTCACTGACTCGTCCCCTAACCCAGAGCCATTCCATTGTTTTCTATGGGAAAGCTTGTTTTTATTTACACATTTTTGATACATGCATGATTTTACAGGAACATAATTTTACCCTTGCATAAGTTGAGAGTTAGCCATTCACACACACTCTATTACTGCGCACGTACAAACATTTGCATCTATCTACCTGATAGAGTAGTGGGAAGTTACATCTGTGGGACGAGAAAAGAATACTGGCAGAAAAAGCAATGAGCGAATCCACTGACAAGCAGAGAAGAAACTTCTGTAGATACAGTATGTAAACATTTTATGCAACCCAACTGATTTACAACACGACATAAACCTGCATGCATGGACTAGCCTTTTATTGGATTGCAACTTAGGCAAATATTCAAAAGATCTCATAAACCATTCCGCATATGCCACCAAGAAGAAGATTGAAGAAATCAATGTGAACACTGGGGGATGAAAGGGACAATATTGTGGGACCCCCAATAGGGACAGATGTGGTAATGTGGAATGATTCCAATTCAGTTGTACTCCATTTACACTAACACTGCAAACTATGAGCAATCAACAGTATCAGTTTTCTGACAGCACATTACAATTAACATAAACACCACCTACTACCAGAAGTCCACTAACCACTAAACATATCTACATGCTTCCAGCAGCTCCCAAAGCACACCGAATCCTTTGTTTATATGGCACAATCTTCAACATAACAATATTTATCTCAGATTCACACTTGACATTCTTAAAACTACCCAGTTCTTAAACTAAATCTAGTGAACTGAAGAAACAAATTTACAAGGTCAACCTTGTAACTAGGAATAATCTATTGTAGGACAAGCACAAAACAAAGTGACAAAATACTGCTCTTTGTCATATACACTGACAAAATTTTAGGTATGAGCTGGATCATCAATAATCCAAAACATTGATCTGGGCTTTGCCCAGAAAAATGAGCAAAACCCCATTTGGAAATCAGCATTTCCCACAAAGCACTTTTTTTAAAATTCAAAACCTTTTCCCACTTCATAATCCACAAGTTCAGAATCTTCCATATGAGTTTTGAACATCTGATTGTAAAACTCACATGGTTTTCCATATCTCTGAGTTTTGAGTTCTCAGAGGTGAAACAGTGTCACAGACCGTCTTTAGGGACCAAGATGTTTACTGTCTCAGAATAGCAAACACTTGTCCCTTTCAGCAAGTGCTGCTGGGATACATGCAGACACAGGAAGATAACCTAACAGTGCTGGAGGAAGAACATGGCTTTTCCCCCTAGATAAATTCCTGGATTGGAGTGACTGTGTAGTTGAAAACCCCACATGGGTTTGAGTTTGAGTGTTTGATTTTTTTATTTCATTCAGAGTTTATTTTATTCAAACCCATTGTGTTCAGTAAGACTTGGGCTGTAATCCTACGTTATTCACTAGATAAAGTAATCCTATGTTAAACACATACCTTTACACATGGGTTGAAACTCACATATTGTTTTCCCATGGAATAACTGCACATCTGGTGCAGGCCTTAGCCTTGTTTACAGATAGTCACCTAATATAAATCCCCTACTCAGCAACAATGCGCCAACCAAATGAGACATAAGCTCAGGAAATAAGCTCCATAAAAAACTAAGATGCCAACTTTGTCACTATACCCATTTGGGGAAGGCTACTGAAGATTGTAATGCTAGTCATATCATAAGGTGATTGTTCATCTGAAAATTCACAAATGTGACATTACATCTGTTATCACTTGCCAACAATACCTTGGGCTGTCTTAATAGGAAAAACAAGTCAGTTTCTATACAAAAAGAATAAATGGACATGAATCAAAAAATGGAAACATTCAGAAACCATTGCGAGAATATTTTAAACATCCCAGAATGGGGCTGACTTTTTCAACCAAACAGTCACTGTTTTTCCACCAAAGGTAAAAAAAAAAAGGCTTAGAAATTAGAAAATTACAAGAAACAAGAATTTATTAACAAGTTTGGTTCTATTTGTTCTCCCCTTCAACACATGTGGGAAACTGACATAGTTTTTGGCTTTACTATGCTATCACCATGTACTGATGATGGTTTCATCTTGCACCTCATTTGAGTTTTGCATGGAAATGCCACTGGCTGGGCATTTCATGACCTCTTGGTTCCATTGTTGCCTATTGTTTTCTACTTGGTTTAGGAACTTGCATCCTACTTTTATAATGTACTAGCTTGTCCTTACCCGGCATTGCCCAGGTATTTATTTATACCAAGCTTCGATTAGACAGGAAAAAGAATGAATTCTATCTATAGTGTAAAACTGAAGTAATTTTATGTACAAGAAATAAAAAGTATAAGTACAATATAAAAATTATAAAGTGAACTATTTTACAAATTCATTGTAATATTGATTTAACTCAGAACTTGATTATAAACAACATTTGTAGTTTCACCTCCAGGAGCAAGAATAAATAAATTATTGGGTGAACCTACCCTTGAGCAAGCAACATAAAGTTGTCCGTGGGAGAAAGATGGTGATCTCAAATCCACTCCGCAGTACTTAATAGACTGCCCCTGTGACTTGTTGATCGTGATTGAAAATGCAAGTCTCACTGGAAATTGCAATCTCTTAAAATTAAAAGGAAGATCTGTCGGAATGAGTGTTATCTATGGGATAAAAACTGTTTCACCCGCTCCCTTTCTTGTTATGATAGTCACTTCAATTACAGTACCCAGCATCTTCTTGACACACAGACTTGTGCCGTTGCAAAGTTTTGGCGGGCTGAGGTTCCGCAGTAAAATAATTGGAGATCCCACTATAAGTAAAAGACGATGTGGTGGCAATGCAGCCAGATCAAGTAAGTTTAAGAAGTCTGATGGGAAATTGATGACCTCATAGGCATCTACTACAGTATCGATAGACTTGTATTCAGTGATTACTCCTGGTAACATGGCAAGTATTTGATTGGAGTCCAAGACAGGGGCATAATGATTTCTAAAAATTTCCAGAAGGTTCTACAGAGTTCTATTCGTTCTATTCAACTACACTTGGGCTTAAATGTCATCGGGAGTGTCACCGTTCATCTCAGCGACCCCGAAAACTATGGATTCTACACGAATGTTGGCCATTTTTGAGTATTTTCACATGGCACCCCCTTCGTACCCCCACCCCTAGGGGTGTTGTACCCCCACAGTATTTCTTTCCAGATTGTAAGGCATACGTGTACCAGGTTTGGTGTAAATTGCTCCAGGCGTTCCAGAATTATGTTGGAACACACACACACACACACACACACACACACACACACACACACACACA
>JAJKFI010000032.1:2876224-2950879 GCA_029204185.1 Lerista edwardsae
CACACACACACACACACACACACACACACACACACACACACACACACCTTTATATATATAGATGACTGTGAGAGCTAGACCATAAAGGAAGGCGGACAGCCGAAGAATAGATGATTTCGAATTATGGTGTTGGAGAAGATTCTTGAGAGTCCCCTGGACTGCAAGGAGATCAAATTGGGCAATCCTACAGGAAGTCAAGCCTGATTGCTCCCTGGAAGGACAAATACTGAAGCTAAAGCTCAAATACTTTGGCCACCTCATAAGAAGAGAGGACTTTAGAAAAGACTGGGAAAGATTGAAGGCAAAAGGAGAAGGGGGCGGCAGAGGATGAGATGGTTAGATCATTTCACCAATGCAATGAACAATGCAATGCAATGGGCAAACTCCGCAAGCTAGTGGAAGACAGGGAGGCCTGGCACACTGTGATCCATGGGGTCGTGAAGAGTCCGACACGACTTAGCGACTGAACAACAACAACAAATCCTACTTTTAAGTTTCTAAGAAAATTCCAATTGCACTTACAACTACACTTAAAGAAACAACAAATACTGTACGTGTATGCATTTGATGAATTTAACTTCTGACCCTGTAAAAACTTATTTCACAGTAAAATTGTTCCTTTTTAAAGTGCTATAAATCTCTTTGTTGTTTGCCAAAACAATTAACACAATTACCTCAATACTATTTTATAGTGGAGAACAACTGGTTCAGTTTTAGTTAAATACCCCAATTATATAAGCCACACCCACAGATTAATTATGTAGAATTCTGCATCTGAGTCTGTTATTCTGAATTCTTTTCAGTTTGTACAACCTAAAGATGTGGGCAGGATTTTCTGGAATGCGAGACCTTCACCTGCCCACTCAACTCTTATCCAGTTTGGCTTATTCAATCTGCTTGGATGAAGGCTGGCTGAATGGATAGAGAAGGTAATGAATGCATCTTTGAGGGAGGCGTGTTGAAACTGGCTGTGGTTTGCCTCCTCCTGAAGAAGCCCCTCCCTGGACCCCAAGATACTAGCTAATTCTCACATAGTATTGAACCTCCAGTTTTTGGGCAGGTTAACTGAACAGGGCAAGGCATCTCAACTCCAAACGGTCCTAGATCAATGGTCTTCAATCTTTTTCATGCCGCGACCTTGGTAAGTAGATAAATAACTGACATATGAGCAGTCTCGTATGAGTCTTGTCCCACCCCATCCTGGTACCTGATCTGCCCCCATTGCCATCCACGCCATTCCCACCTGCCCCATTTTCCCCTACTTAAAGTGTCTTTACAACAACCCTGTGAAATAGTAGCCTGAACAGGGCCGACCTGAGAAGCTGTGGGGCAAGACAGCAAGATGAGGCTGTGCAGAATTATATCAAGACCTTGGTTTTGATAAGGCCATTGTTGGATTGGATCCAAGCCCTCTTGCATAGGCATTGAAAGTTTGTTGTGACCCCCAAAATGAGGCTTCACGACCCCATTGGGGTCCCGACCCACAGGTTGAAGAACACAATCCTAGATAATCTGTTTTATCTTGCCTCCTTTCAATCTGGCTTCAGGACAAAGACTATCTTGCTTGACCTGGTGAATGATCTGAATTTGAGTAGATAGGAGAGTGCTATGCTGCAAGTCCAATCAGCAGCTTTCAACACTATTAACCATGGTGTCCTTCTGGGTTGAGACTTGGAGGCAGTGCTTTGAGGTGGTTCTAGTCCAGTGGTTCCCAACGTGGGGCGCAATTTGATTTTTAAGGAGGGCAATTCGAGAATGAGCTATTAACTGAATTTTTTGACATTTTTTTTTGAGTTAACAATGAATTTGAAAGCCTGCTAATTGTTCTTATATATTTGTGATGAAACAGCTATGTTTCATGTACCTACTGTTGTCTTTGTTAAAGTGATTTCCAAGGGCCTGGTCTAAAAAGGATGTCCCAGCTGGGGGGGGGGGGGAAGAGGGAGCAACTGCCAACCGATCGGATGCATTTCCAGCTAGGGATCATGGGACTGGCAGAATCTCTCTCTCCCTCTCTCTTTTGCCTGTGGGTTTTTCTGCTGGATGGTCGCAGGGAGAGCCGCTCTGTGAGGAGGCAGGGTGGATGGCTGCTGCTGGGAGAAGCCCAGCAGTGAGGATACAGAACTAGGACCCAGGTTTAAGTAAGAAACCATTAGATTTACAGTTAAGTTATTTTTGGTCTCTATTTCTCCAGGCCATGTTTTACAAGCCTTTTCCTCTCAGGGCAATCTGGGCCTAGGCCTTGACAGGCCTGTGTGCTATCTGCTCCACCTACTGGCCAATTGCATGAATAGCAATTAACTGTTTTGTACTTTTCACACATTGTTATCTCTGGCACCCAACCCTTTTAAATTTAACGATCTTTTAATAAAAAACCCTTCTTGCCTTGTTCTGGCTCACAGTGATACATCAGCCTCCTCACGCTGCAGGAGTGAGTATAGAGACCCTTGAAACCATAACCTTGGCTGGGAGAGGAGTTTGGATGGAACAGGAAACTCCTCTGGCAACCTGGTACCTGGGCTGGTGGCAGGAGATTGGAACTACCAAAGCATTTCCCCACTAAGCTGCAGGTTCAAACAGAGTGGGCAAGTAGGGGAGTTATAGGCTACAACCCCCTTTTCAACAATCTTATTATTCATAACTTAAGCTAAGAATGTTTTTTTAATTTCCCTCTTTCCGCACCATCTTCTTTTAATAATTATTTCTTTTAATAATTTGCATCATTTCATATTTTTTCTCATATTTATTTCTTTTAGTCACAAACCCTATGCATAAAATGAGTAGTGCAAGCACGAAAAAATTTTTGTCAGTATTCACAGGAATATTTAAAATTTGGTTTCATACCCGCTATCCACGATGACCGGTCACCTTTCTGCCTCTTATGCCAACAATGTTTGACCCATGAATCAATGAAACGAGGTCATTTTGAGGCTCATTTGAAGTTGAAACATAGTGTGTACGTAAATTCAGATTTAAATTACTTCAAGTCTTAAAAGGAGAAGTTTGAAAAAGATCAACAATAAAGTATCTGTTCACTACACAAACTTTTACTGTCAGTCGTACTCTTGAGGCTAGTTATGAAATTTCTTTACTCATTGCTAAATCTGGAAAAAATCATACTATGGGGAGGGTTTAATATCAGCATTTCTTTAAAAAGTTCTGGAAAAAGATTAAAGATGCGAAAGCCATGCCACTCAGTAACAATACTGTTAGCAGAAGAATATATGAAATGAATGAAGATATTGAAACACAACTTGTTGAAAAGCTGAAATCAAGAAAATTCTCAATACAAATGGATAAATCAACTCTGAGACAATGCTAACCTATGTAAGATATCTATGTAAGATATTGCTAACCTATGTAAGATATATTGATAAAGGTGAATTTTCTGAAGAAATGTTATTCTGCAAATCATTAGAGAGCACCACTACCGCTACTGATATATATATATATATATAGAGAGAGAGAGAGAGAGAGAGAGAGAGAGCTAAAAAATGACTTAATGTCAATACTATATCAATGGAAGTGCTGCAGATGGTGCACCTGTTATGATGGGCAAGAAAAATGGCTGCCTAAAATTGATGAAAGATGAGAATCCAGAAATGCTTTTTGTGCACTGTGTTATTTATAGAGAGAACTTAGTGTCCAAAAATATTTCTCCTGTTCTTAATGAGATACTAAAATCAGTTATAAAATGTATCAATACTATCAAAGCTAATGCCAAATGTGAGCATCTCTTCAAGCAATTTTGTGAAGATAAAAATGCAGACCATGTGAGACTTTTACTTCACACTGAGGTAAGGTGGCTCTCAAAGGGAAATTGCTTGAAAAGATTCATGGAACTATTTGATGTTTTTAGTGACTTTTTAAGTGACAAGTCTGAAATGAAGCACTTGCTAACAGTTGAGGGTAAACCATTTGTGAGTTATTTAGCAGATATCTTTGAAAAACTGAATATGTTGAATATACAACTTCAAGGAACAAATAAAACTCTTGTTGATGCAAAGGTGAAGATATTTGGCTTCATTACATTTATAGAGTTATGTCAAATACATTTCTGACAAAAATTTTGACATGTTTCATTGGCATCAAAAATGTGAGGTGACTGCTGCTGCTGCTGTACGTGTCATTGTGGATCATCTGAAAATATTGGCCTCTGATTTGAAAGAAAAATTTTCTGATGTAAAACAAATTGGTTTTCCAACATGGGTAATACAGCCGGTGCTGGTGGATCTATCTGATGTTTCAATGCAGTATCAAGAAGAACTCTCGGAAATGCAAAATGATGAGTCAGTTAAAACTTTATTCAATAATAGCGTTTTGTTACCTAGCATTGCCCGGGTAACAAATTATCCCAACCTTCTAGGTGACCTCTGAAACTATGGTTTTGACACTAATGTTGGTCGTTTTCAAGTATTTTTACATGGCACCCCCTTTGCACCGCCACCCCCGGGGGCGCTAGGGGGCCCTGACCACCGCAGTGTCTGTCGCCAGGCCGCAAGGCATGTGTGTGCCGAGTTTGCTGCGCATCGCTCCAGGTGTTCCAGCAGGGCATGGCGGACGTTTTGTTTTGCACCCCTTCTTGCCCCTACGCAGAGGGGGGGCAAACACAGACTCCAACGGCGTCAGGACCGTCACCGCTTGTCCCGGTGACCCCAGAAACTATGGATTTGATGCCGATTTTGGCCATTTTCGACCATTTTCACGCGGGGGGCCCTGTGCACCCCCACGGGCGCTAGGGGGGCCTGACCCCCGCAGTGTTTGTCGCCAGGCCGCAAAGCATGTGCGTGCCAAGTTTGGTGCGCGTTGCTCCAGGCGTTACGTAGCCTATGTGGAACATTCATACATACATACATTCTCTTTTATATATATAATATAGATAAAAGGAGCGATGCCATGGTGAGACAGAAACTAAATACCCAAATTCAACCTACTTTGCAAGAAAACTGTTGTTACCATTCCCATCTTCATATTTAGCTGAATGTGGTTTTAGTGCTGTAAATGATTTGCTACTGAAGAAATTGACTGGATATCACTGAACGAGGAGACTTGAGACTGAAGCTGACTAAATTGGTGCCTAATATAAAATCTCTCTGCAGCAGGCATCAAGCACAAGGATGTCACTAACTTTAGTCTACTTATCTTGAGGTGAGCTCAAATTGTATTTTAAATTTGTTATGTACCTTTATTTTACTGTATAGTAATTAATATGATCAAAGTATTACAGAAAAAGCTTTCATTAAAATTATTTTATATTTATGCATTTCAGTTCCCTATTATGTTTTGAAACTTTATTTGCTGTTTTTTCATCTCTCTTCTTCTTCTTCTTGTTCTTCTTCTTATTTTAACAATTTCTTAGTGATTTCTTCCTCAGTACTTCAACTGTCCTTTCGTTCTTTTATTTTTCCCTTTCATGGATGCCATGTTCTTTGGAACCTTGTTTAAACCAAGTTAATGGTCTTTTAGGCTTCCTCCACGTGAATAGGAGTTTACTTTTTGAATAGTAAGAATTATATGTCACGGGGGGCATCAGGATTTTAGACATGCTTAGGTGGGGCATGGCCAAAAAAAGGTTGGGAACCACTGTTCTAGTCCTTTCTGGTTGACTGAACATAGCTACTGCTGGAGGATTGCCTGTTTCGCACCCTGGCCTTTGACATGTAGCGTGCCACAGAGTTTCATTCTGTCTCCCTTGCTGCTTAATATCTTTATCAGGCCCCTAAGGGAAATCATCCACAGTTTTTCGGTTGGATATCACCAATCTGCAAATGACATATAGCACTCTCCCTTGCTGTTGCTATCTAATCCCAGGGAGGGTAATCAAGAAGTGTTGCCTGGAGGTGGAAGAGGTCGGCAGTGACAAGGGGTAGGACCTTTTCCACTGTAGTGCCAATATTATAGAAATCCCTCCCATTTGAACTATGATTTCTCTGGGGGCCTTCTGATGACAGCTAAAAACCTTCTGACTGGCATACCACTTTTGCTTTGGTTTCAATACGGTTTTTATTTTTGCTGCTGCATTTATTCTTATATTGCATGTGTTTCTTACAATATTTTATACTATTTTTTTATTCCATTGAATTTTAATGATCATTGTAAACTGCCCTGGGTGTCCTATTATGGGGGGGAGAGTGAAATACAGATCTTAAATTAAATGGTCTGGTAGAAATGCTATTATATGTACTTTAATTTTTTGTTGTTCTGTCGCTAAGTCGAGTCCGACTTTTTGTGACCCCATGGACCACAGTGTGCCAGGCCTCTCTGTCCTCCACCAGCTTCTGAAGTTCGCCCAATTTCATGTCCATTGCTTCAGTGACACTATCTAACCATCTCATCCTCTGCCTCCCCCTTCTCCTTTTACCTTTGATCTTTCCCAGCATGAGGGTCTTTTCTAAAGAGTCCTCTCTTCTCATGCAATGGCCAAAGTATTTGAGCTTCAGCTTCAGTATTTCTCCTTCCAAGCAGCAATCAGGCTTGATTTCCTGTAGGATTGCCTGATTTTATTTCCTTGCAGTCCAGGGGACTCTCAAGAGTCTTCTCCAACACTAATGTGGTTTAATACTGAACATTTAACACCTCTATTCACATGCAATCATTTAAGTTTAATACATATAATTTGTAATATCTAATGTGTCAAACACACACTGAAACTAATGGGTAATGCAGTATTGTCTGTGTTATATTCTTCAGAATCTCATTTTAGCACTTTCAAACTGTTTAACAGGGCAGAGAATTCATCAGTGCGTCTCCATTTTTTCACTAATTATAAAACCTCTACTTAAAAAGGCCTGCCTTCCCACTCACTTTTCTTTGCCACTTCTTATGAAAATTTTATTCTTATGCAGAATAGTGCCCTTTTAGAGACAATCTAATTAACATTGTTAAGTAAGCAAACTGGAAAGAAGTCCTATTCCAATTCCCAGAAATGTCATCCATCGCATACACACAGGTATAGTGCTACTTGGAGCAATAATATATTGAAAATCCATGGGACACATGGAATACACATAAGCAAAATAGTGTACCATCTTCATCTAGTTTTTTTCTGTCATGATTTTGGTATTTGCAAGATCACAAGAATAGTTACTAAACTCAATTGGAGGAGGCACTACAAATTATTTTTAAGGAACAGAAACCAGGAGTTCCTATCACTAAACTAGTTATGTCCTTCCCCTCCCCCTGCCCCCCCCCCACACTTGGAGAAAGATCAGATCTAAAGCTTGCATTGTGGAGCAATATCGCCACCAGATGACAGGATTGTACACTGGCTGCAGCTAATGCACTGCAGAAGAGCTGCTGACCTGGACAAGTACAACACGGCAACATCCTCAAGGTTTCTACTGCAATTTCAGAAGTTTTTTTTTTTAAATAAAAAACCCCACATTTCTCCTACACATCATGCCTCACCAATTACTACTTTCCTGTATGACAGCCAAGGAAAACCTGCCTAGAAGTTTAAAGCATGAGTCATTACCAATTTTCTGCAAGGTAAGGTACAAAATTCTGAAGGTTAAAATATGACTATACAAAGGATGGCAAGATATTTCATATTTATGTTCCAGACAGGACTGTTTGAGCCCTTTGTTGACTTATATAATACTCTATAGTAGTGTCCCACAGAAACAGACATACAATGTCTACTTTCTTGTATTGTAGATGTCTACTACATTGTAGACTTACAAGACATCTGCAATGTCTACGTTTCTCATCCCTCAAAAGCAGAAAATCCCTTAATGTCAAGTGACGGTAAAAGATAACTAAAATTTGATCAACGTTGTGATAGTCACTCAAATCCTAGGTATGTTTACTGAGTTTTATGGGACTCTTCATAAAACACAGGACTGCAGTCCTAGACTGATGTCACTCAGATTGTACATGCATTCCAACCCTTTTGTCAGTATACGGTCATCTGCAAAATAGACAGATATAAAACAGACATTGTGATTAACACCACAATTAGGTGTTTTATTTTGCTTTGTTTTAAACCAATTTTCTCCACACAAATCCAACTAAAGGATAATCCCTATAAAACATAAAGCAAGAACTAGTATCACATCTGACATATTTTCTTCTACTGGATGCAGAATTATGTACAATTAACCTCACCTTATAATTACTAGAGTTGACCCATCCTGTTATTTCATCAACCACTTTATCAAGGCGTTGCTGATCCTGCTCCAGGTCAGTGGAAACGTTAGGCTCATTCAAATACTCCAGAAACTCTTGGCCGATCTGCATCCTGTGGCCCACATCTTTCTGTTGTACCTGCTCACAAAAGTAATCCATCTTGCCATGCTCCATTGTTAATTAGAATGGATCTTTGACAAACGGTGAAGGGAGACCAACAAAACCCAAAACCTGATCTATGTTTATATCAATAAAGGAATTAAATATTTCTAATACAGTAATTCTCCAATGCAGATCTTCAGGAAAGTTCCTCTTCTTTTCACCTCCAGAGGTCTGCCCAGCAGAGAGGAGGGGATCTTTTGCGCCTTCTCTTTTCCACAAAAATAAACTCCCAAAGGTAAAAGGCCAGTTTTTGACAGAACAAAACACTAAATCATATTACAAAACTTAAAAATCTCCCATGACTGAAGCTGTAATGCAAAACTGGGGTAAAGAAAATAAAAAATCCGGCAGGCGCTTCGGGTGTTTTGTGTGTGGGGTGGGGTGGGGGGAAGGACGTAAAAACACGTACGTATTAACGTGAGTGTTGCTTTCTTCGTTCCCACTTTGTTGTCCCAGATTATTCGTTTTTGATGTTGCCCCACCAGAATTAACCTCTTCGAAACCTTCTGAGTTTGGACAGTAGGAACCTGGAAGGTACTTTATGAGAGGGAAGGAAAATGACGGGCGCTCCCCCGAGGTCGGGCAAAGGACTGCAGCGGACGCCGCCAAGCGCTCGTCTCTCTTTCCGACTGCTCCGATGGCCCCCCACAGGTTGCCCCGCAGTCCTCTCACCGCAGCGGGGAAGAGCGGCCGCCCTTCCTGACCAGGGAAAGCAGGAAGCGGCGTGCACCGCCGCGCTGTTGGAGATGCGGTGAAGGCGGAACTTTCATGCTCCTCACGCCGGCCCCGAGCTGGGGGGCGAGAGGGAGAGGTGACGACAAGAGCGGGCCCAGTGAGCTTGCGCCGGTTCTTTTCCTCAAGGCGGCGACCGCCGAGCCGTCCTGTGGAAGTTGCGTCCACTTCGAGTCACCGCCAACCAGCAATACAACACAAGGGGGGCGCCACTCGCCCTGCGGAGGCCCCGCCTGTTCCTTCCCTTTTTGCCGCGCGCACGCGCCTCCTCAACTCAGCCAGACGGAATGAGCCCAACGGCTCCCCTTCCTCAAAGCACCAACCACACTTCCTTCCACTCCCTGCGCATGTGTAAAATTGTGACACACACCCTTCTGTTTCCTGCATGCTCCTGTAGCCTCTCTTTAGCCTGCGCGCGCGTGGACAGCTACAAGCCCGCCTCCTTAGAGCTCGCATTCTGCACAGGAGACTCGCAAAACGAGGAATATACGCATGCGCAGAACGGGCGCCACTGCGCCTCATCTTCAGAGACGGCGACTTCCTTCGTCTCTCAACCAATCATATAATCCTATGCACGATGCTGGAGGAGAACCATGAAGGTATAATCACAGGAGGCGGCATGGCTTAAGAAGCAATGCTGGTGAAGTGAAGCCAGGGAGCGGGCTTAGCAGCCATGTTGGTATACTCAAAACAATCCTCATTCCAAGCATTTCAGATTGCTTTGCTCGTACTGTTTAGGATTGAATAGTTTACTCCTTAAATAAAAACTTATGAAAATAAAAACATGTGATCGTGTAGACACATAATTGGTAACCTTATTATGATTTAATATGCAATTACAAGGTTAAATTCCTCATAATTATATTACTGAACATACCTGACGAAATGCTACTTGCTGTCTATTTAAACTCGGATTGCACTGTTTTGACAGACTTTATTTAAATCTACACAAGCAAAAATAAAGTGTGAACGGGAAGGAAAGAAAAAAAGGGGGAGGGTGGGCAAAAATTAGATAATATATAGGAAAATTACATTAAAATCTCTTCATAACACAAGTAGTTGTCAATATGAGAGTAATTCTTTTTTACTTCTAGACTATTAAGAGTTTTTTTTTAAACTTCTACACTCACCCCTCCTCATAAAACAAATTCTGTTAATGTTCAGAATTTCGAAAATATTACAATAGAAAATGGAAGGTGGGAAAAAACGTGTAAACGGGAAGGGGGAAAAAAGGAGGGGGGAATATATATTTTTTTACCTTCTAATCTAGACCATTAACAGTGGGTGTCAGAAAATGGTGAATAAGACTGCTAGGAACAAGAAATTACACAGCTTCAAAAATAATGCACTCACTGTTTCAGTGAACTGTAGTTTTATTGAACCGATGTAATGTGAATACATGAATCTTTCCATGGAAATTAAATCCCATTTTTCTGACAGCGATTCGCACACCCGTATGCAGAACACACAGGCATGATTAAAGAGGTTGATATTAACTTTTACACACGTGCAGGGAGATTTTTATTCGTGAATTCGCGGCAATCCTCCTTCGCGGCAATGATCTGAGTCAATCATATTGGTCTACCCGAGGTGGCTTCAAGAAAATGACGTTATGCCGCCTCCTGTGATTATACCTTCATGAGGAGAACTTATTTCAACTTTGGAGGGCTACTCAGGTGCCGGTTTGTTGGATGTAATCAAAGATAATGTCAGTCGACTCGAATAACTGATAAGAAAAGCACAACACAGAGATAAGAAATGAGGAGTTCGAGGTATTTTGCGTCCGCCTTTAAGGTCTTTAATCCTCATTTTCAGGCAGCAGAGGAACAGCCTACGCGGGGTCCTGACATTGAATTGAACGCGCGCGGGCCCCGCATGGGTGTATTGGAGGGTCTATTTATGCTTCGCGTGCTGACGTAGTTAAGGTTTTGGTTCTGCGGGGACCAAGGTTTTGTGGGGAAATGGGAGCTCGTATTTTACCTCAGTGGGGTGGAGTTTGGATGACTAACAAGTTAACGTGGTAAAGATGTATAGGCTACCAGTATTGTCTACTGACTAATTGGTAGCGGTTGACCAGGTTTGTTTTTTTTAAGGAATTAAAATGATGCCAGGCAGGTAATGAACAGTTTTTTCATTGAAGGTTAAATTTAGAATGTCATTTCTTTACTCTGACACATAGGTGGAGAAAACCTCATTTATAAAATGTATAAATAATACATTTTATTATTTATATATAATAATATATATAATATTATTATATAATATTATATAATATATATAATATATATTATATTATACGACAGATAACAAAAATAATAATTAACAAAAAATAACAAAAAATAAAATAATAATTAACTATATAATCCATTTAGACTAGAATTCATGCTCTACGTGTACCTCAGCAGTCTCTGCAACTATCTGAAGCCCCTCCATTGCTGGCCATTCTACCTGGTTGTGTTGGTCAGAGAGGGGAGACATAGAACACCCGCTTCATCAACACAGCAGGGCTCAAGTGCCATTTACTCAAGTGCCATTCTATAGTGATTATTCTGTGTGGCAACTTAATTATGAAACAATTTGGATTTATTTTTATTTCCTCTCTTCTGCCTTGTATCATGTCCCTATGGTAAGCCCTGGGCAGTACAGTAACTGCAGCTGATAACTGGTGATCCAGTGTCTTTGTGTTAACTTGCTACAGTCTGCTCTCTCTTATTTCTCCAATGGGGGGTTGCTAATATACTGCTCTGAGGATAAAAAAAAGGAGAAAGGACACAATTTGGGTGAAGATAAAGGAAGTGGTAGCAATCATCTCTCAAACTGCTAACCCCTGCTGTCTCCGTTATTATGTAAAGTTCAGTGACCTGAAGATTAATAGTTGACAATTAATTGACAATACAATTAATAGTTGACAAAGTAGTCCCCCTAGCTGTGCTGAGTTAATTAACTGAACAGTGTTGAGGCAGGAACAATGGTTTCCTATTAGAGCCAAGGGGGGGGGGTGCGCCCAGACTTTTGATCTACCTGTAAAGAAACTGTAAAGTTCTACCAGTAAAGAACTACAGTGGGTGACAATTCTTGGGGGAAGATCAATATATTATTAGTACTATTACAATGTATTGTGTTATTAACAATATTTATATACTTTTAAACAAAAAAAAAATCGTAAAGCAGTTTACAAACAAAATTAAACAATTAACAGTTTAATCCTAACCTGTATAGGAGCAGGCAGACTGGCCTGCATTGTATCCTACACAGGGTAACAGGCAACTGGAGTTCACTGTGCGGCAAGCCTCAGACAGCCCAATGGGGCTGCTTGGACCTGCACCTGCTAAATAGACTCCGGCCTAATGGGCAGATCCAGACTCCCCCCTCCCCCCGGAAGGCCTCACCCGTGTGGCTGCCCTCCCTCTGCTCTCTCCCCACCCTGTTCCACCTTCCCCCAGCCTTAGGGTTACCAGATACAAACCGGGACTGCGTGCCTATACCTTTAACCATTGTATAGAAGAAGGAATTTGGGCAGGTACAGCTCATCATGGAAGGGTTTCAAAAGCTACACCTGCCCAGTTTCCCTCTTCTATGCACGCTGTCCCAGTTTGTATATGGTAACCCTACACCAGCCCTCCAGAGCCTCTGCTCTGGCTGAACTCAACCAGCATTGGGGCAATTTATCTGCAGCCATCTGCCACATGCCTGGGTAGGTACAAATCCTCGTGTCAGCCCAGAGTTGACTGGGCTGATGCAGACATGCCTTACAACACATTTGTGATAGCCCTGGGTCAACGCAAGCAACATGAGGTGGCCCAAAGCAGCACCATGATAAATTGCATCATAAATATTAAATAATACTGTATAATAATATTTAAAATGATTGTTTCAATTATCTGCTTTCAAGAGATCCACAATTATAAGCACTTTTCAAACTGCGGCAAGATGGCTTTTTGTAGTGAGAGATGACACTGTCCAAGTAGCACAATCCTATGCATGTTTACATGAAAGTAAGCTCTATTTAATTAAATGGAATTTACTCCTAGGGAAATATATATAGGATTGCAACCTTAGGATAGCTACAGCCAATCTAATCCCACACATGGACATTTCTGGGGATATACTACGGGAAGCATGTGTGCTCTTTTCTTATTTAACTGAGATAGCTTTCTAACCTTATGCTTACCTCTCCTTGGTATAACCCTCTGTGGAAATAATAAGCAAGTCAGAAATATTTATTCAGCAAAACGGAACATACGCTCAAGCTTATCAAAAAATACTTCTTGGATTTAAATAATACAGGTCAGGGTACAGTACAAAAAGTTCATAGCTTGTTGGATAATTATTGGAAAGCAAAATCTGTTCTGTGCTAGCACAAGTTGTCAGGCATATAACCATGGAGACAGTCAGTGAAAATGTGGCAAACGTGAGTTCTGTTAGTGAAAGCCTATCTTCTAACAAGGAATTATTTCTAGAAACAGAATCCCATGTGAACTATTTTTTCTATCTAAAGTTTGCTCTGCCCATACAACTAATTAATATGTAGGTTAAACAACAATATGGTCCAGGGAGGGCTATGAGTGGTTTAATGTCTTTTAAGCATTTTATTAGCAGTTACTGTGATTGTGAATTTTCTTTGTCCTTATCTCATTTGCACATAATTGTCACATGTTGTACCTTTTTCATTTTGTAGTCACTGTTCATAATTTTCTTTCTCTCTTCTCTCTACCCATGTGTGTACTGTATATAAATACATACATTGACTTGAAGCCCAATCCGACCTAACTCACTGCACACCAAAGCAGCTGTGCCAACAGGGCACGTGCTGCATCCTGCAGGGAAGTTTCAAGCTGTGCTGAAACAATATGGTTTTCACCAACTCCCTATAAGTTGATGAGGAAGAGACTAGGGACCCAATCCTATCCAACTTTCCAGTACTATGCCAATGGGGCATTTGCTGCATTCTGCAGTGGGGGGACACTCACAGAAACCTCCTCAAGGTAAGGGAAAATTTGTTCCCTTACTGCAACTGCATTCTTGCAGGATAGTTGGATAGGATTGAACCCTAGCTCAGTGGTGATGAACCTTTTGAGATTCTTGTATCAAAAATGCCTAATATAACTTGACTCTGCTGGTGTGTCACTCCCTCCCCTCAAATAAAAGAGAAATAATTAAGAACATAAGAAGAGCCCTGCTGGATCAGGCCAAAGGCCCATCTAGTCCAGCTTCCTGTATCTCACAGCGGCCCACCAGGTGCCCCAGGGAGGCATGAGACAACAAGATGCTTGCATCCTGTTGCCACTCCCTTGCACCCGGTACCAGTAGCCCACCACCTTTGTAAGGAGGTGTTGTTTATTTGGAGTGTTTATAGCAGAGTTGGGGGCTTGTGGACCCATTCAGCGCTTGCCTAGCGCGATCGGAGCGGAGGAACGAAGCGATCGCTACATTTCAATAACAAAGTCTTTTATTGGTTACAGTAGCGATAGTCAGAAAGCAAGAAGTTCTATTTGCCGGTCAGCGAAAGCCGGCGAAGGCTTGCCGCATACAAGCGGCTTTTCAACGCATGTTGTTACATTCTCAGTTACAGTCTCATTCTCTTTCTCTTTGCGCACACAGTAAAAACTATAAGTTATATAGGAACAAAGGGGTGTAGCCAGAGCATATCTGGTAGGTGGATACCTGAAGACCCTTGTGCCCCATGTTAACCAATGGGGTGCCCCTTTGAACATCATGATCTCATGAGAAAGTGGATGTTTGCTAGCCAGCGCTTCCCGTGAGAAACATTGCCTGCTTGTGTTACACTATCTAAAGGGAGTTCAGCTACTGTGTAGCAGGTTGCACTAACAAGCTGGGAAGCTGACCACCTCAAGGACACGCAGGTGCTCTATCTGATCTGGAGACGGAGAGACGGAATGCCAGTTTCTACTAGTTCTGGAGTGTGTGGTGTGAAACTGCAACAGGAGGTTGCACAATCCATCATTGCCTATAGCCCACGATGGACCTTTCCTCCAGAAATCCGTCCAATCCCCTCTTAAAGGCATCAAGACCAGATGCCATCACCACCTCCTGTGGCAAAGAGTTCCACAGATTAACTACCCGCTGAGTAAAAAAGTACTTCCTTTTATCTGTTTTAACTCTCCCAACCCTCAGTTTTAGCAGATGCCCCCTGGTTCTGGTGTTTTGAGAGAGGGAAAAGAACATACCTTTATCGACTCTATCCCTTCCATGCATAATTTTGTATGTCTCAATCATGTCCCCCCTCAGGCGCCTTTTTTCTAGGCTGAAGAGCCCCAAACGCTGCAGTCTTTCTTCATAAGGGAGGTGCCCCTGCCGCGTAATCATTTTTGTCGCTCTCTTCTGCACCTTTTCCAGCTCCACTATGTCCTTTTTGAGATGCGGTGACCAGAACTGGACACAATATTCCAGGTGCGGCCTTACCATCGATTTGTACAATGGCATGATAATATTGGCTGTTTTATTCTCAACCCCTTTTTTAATGACCCCAAGCATGGAATTGGCCTTCTTAATTGCTGCCGCACACTGGGTCGACACCTTCATTGAATTGTCCACCAGCACCCCAAGATCTCTCTCCTGAGCTGTCACAGACAGCTCAGAACCCATTAGCCTATAGGTGAAGTTTTGGTTTTTTGCCCCAATGTGCATCACTTTACATTTGTCTATGTTGAAACGCATCTGCCATTTGGCTGCCCATTCCCCCAACTTGGAGAGATCCTTCTGGAGCTCTTCACAATCCTTTCTGGTTTTCACCACCCGGAAAAGTTTTGTGTCATCTGCAAACTTGGCCACCTCCCTGCTTATCCCTGTCTCCAGGTCATTTATGAATAAATTGAAAAGCACGGGCCCCAAGACAGATCCCTGGGGCACTCCGCTTTTCACCTCTCTCCACTGTGAAAATTGCCCATTGACCCCCACTCTCTGTTTCCTGGCCCTCAACCAATTCTGGATCCATAAGAGGACCTGCCCTCTTATTCCCTGACTGTGAAGTTTCTTCAGCAGCCTTTGGTGGGGGACTGTGTCAAACGCCTTCTGAAAATCCAGGTATATGATATCCACAGGTTCACCCACATCCACGTGCCTGTTCACCTTTTCAAAGAATTCCAAAAGGTTTGTGAGGCAAGACTTACCCTTACAGAAGCCATGCTGACTTTCCTTTAGCAGTACTTGCTCCTCTACGTGTTTTAGAATTTTATCTTTGATGAGGCTCTCCACCATCTTACCCTGAACAGACGTTAGGCTGACCGGCCTGTAGTTTCCAGGGTCCCCCCTTCTCCCTTTTTTAAAGATTGCCGTGACATTGGCTATCCTCCAATCCTCTGGCACCGTGGCCGTTTGAAGGGACAAGTTGCATACTCTAGTTAAGAGGTCAGCAACTTCATTCTTTAGTTCCTTAATAACCCTTGGGTGTATACCATCTGGCCCTGGTGACAAGATGAATTATTTACACATTCATTTATTTGAAAAAAAAAATACTGTCCAATTGTTGTGAGAAAGACCACCCCACCGGGTGATTCTCCCAGAAACTACCATGCTTCTATCCTGGCTCACCAGCCATGCTGAAACCTTCAAGTTTCCCTCCTGGCTACCCAGCCATGCTGAAACCACCAAGCTCCTTTCACCTAAGCCTGAACCATTGAAGAACTACAAAACACCACCCTTGTAGTAACCAGAGTAAAACAATAAAGGTCCTGGCAACAGTAGAAGCAGCAACTCTGGTGGGAAAACACGCTTTGGCTAAAGTCAAATTGTTAAGAGCCTCCTTAAAGTGGCTCTGTACCCCATTGTGGTTATTTTGACCTATAGGTAAAATGGTGATTGCCATGCTCATAATAGTCAGATGGAGGTGCAACCAGATACACAATGGAGGACCTGAAAAGGTGTAGGGGTAAGACCAGGATGTAAGTAATTTGACTCCATTTTGGGAGTTGGGCTGCTGTCCTGCAAAGAGAAAGTCACAGAGGTGAGTCTCTTAGCACAGACATTCCAAAGTCTCCCTCCGTAAGGGTCTTGTAATGCAAATCTGATGACTGACAAAGGGAGCATTGTGAGGACCATTTTAGCATAAATCTATCCAAATCTGCCTAAGAGCCAAAAGAGTTTCCCCTCAGAGTTTAGCTGCCTTTGTCCATTGTCAATCTTATCATTCAAATGCAAACTACTCCAGAGTAGCATTTTATCAAGACAATTAAGGTGGAAAAGGCAAAATTCTGACCTCTTCCTGTAAGTACTTGCCACCTTGATAACTGTGTCTCCAGCGCTTTGTGGCTAAATCTAAGTGTCTCTGCTTTTGTGATGTGCCAACCCTATTGTAATCTTGTCTTAATCTAAATGTACCTATGTCTGCATCTCCTTGACCCTTCCTGGGGTCACAGTAGAGGGGAGAGGGAGCGACAGCAAGGAGGAACCACCAATCAGATGTCTCACATCACCAAATAGCCAATAGCAAGTAGCCAATGTTTTTGTCGTTATTTTCAATTCCACATTTGCATGCTCAACTGTATAATTGATCAAACCAAAAATGTAACGAATGCACAAGTTCTGTGATCTCCTTAGAAGCATGCTGCATCTTGTGTCCGTTTTGCTAATGTCCTAAACATGAGTAAAATGTACTTCTCTTTCTGCAACATCAAAGTCTTGCTGGCATTCTTTTCAATCAACGGTTCCTTGGTAAGCCACAGTAAGGGGATCCCAGACCCGCTCGGAACAGCATTGACTATTAGGACGCAAACAGGATAGGAATGCAAATGGGGAAACGAAACCTCAAATTGACGGCCCCTAAGGTTAAAGGCACAGGGGCCTGGAAAAATCACCATATTGGCTTGATTTCCTCCTATTTCACAATCATGCGTGGGGCTATGCATTATATAAATCAACATCAAATCATTACAAAAATGATTAGCGTGCCCTTTGGGTAGAGAAGCGAAGTACAAATCTAATAAATAAATTAATAAAAATAAATATGAGTTAAAAGGTTCAATTGTTGGATGTTGGTAAATGCTTGTGTGTCACCCAAAACGTATTGGTGTGCCACTTTTGACATGCATGTCGTAGGTTCGCCATCACTGCCCTAGCTTCTAAATCCATTGTAGTGTACAGACTCTTCCCTATACACATGGAACTATCTGAAACAATGTATCAAGTGGGGAAAACATGAACTTTGACAGAAGTGCTATCTGCCTGCTGAACACCCACTGATCCTTGGATCCATTCTTGATTCTACCAGCATTTAATTTACTGTATTTGACTGTGTAAACAAATTTTAAATGCTTCCAGAAAAATTAAGAAATGAAAATATGGATGTTTCAGAATAGCAATACACTGTATTCAAGTTATAACAAAGAACCGCATAGTGAAGAGTTTAATCCTAAACATGTGGAAATCACTACATAATAATTAGACAAGATGAATAAAAAAAACCAAACAAAAGATAAATATATACTTGACATTGCCAAGTGTCATGAACACAGTGGGATAGAAGTATGACTGAAGAGTTAATCAACTGAGTTTAACCGGTTTCTTTTCAAATATTTTGTTTGTTTTCCTTTAAATCTTTTGTTTTACTTTGACGTGCTGCATAATTGCTGAACACCCACAGCGTCTTTCTCAAGAAACAAGGCAGCTGGGAAATATTTCATCCCAAACTCTTCTCACATCAGTTTTGTATGATTTTTCTTTGGGTCAGCTGATTAGGTAGCCTGCCTACTTTCTTTTGGTCAATGCAAACTTGTTGGCTGAATGCATTGAGCTACTTGAATGCCAGTGGGGTAATTATCTTTCTGCTGCCATAGAGTCTCTCCTTTATGGGATTCCAAGTATTCCTGACAGCGTGATCCAAACCCAGGGATGTGCCAGCACAAGTCCCTTGTTCCAGCTCAGTGTTGTCACAAACACGCCAAAAAGCGTGTTTGCAACTACTTAGGAGGAGGGAAGTTAATGCACAGATGTGCACTGGCTTTCCTGTGACGACTGCCAGGTCCACAAAAACCCAGGTAAGGCTGGCTGAGCTTAGTCAGCATAAGGAGTTGGGGAGGGAAAGGGGGAGGCAGAACAAGGCAAGTGGGGGTGGGCCCATGGGCAGAGTGGCCCAGAACAGGAGTGGTACCAGCTTCCAGCACTTGGGCTGGATCCTATCCCCTGTTCTGGGTGGCCTCGCCCTAGTCCAATCCAGTTCCCCAAGGGGAATTGATTTCCTTTCCTCTGGGTTGCACTGCAGCCTGGCCTGACCCTGTGCGAGGTTAGGATTGCGCCCTAAGTGTTCTTGTACAAATAAACATATGCAGCTGAGTCAGACCATTGATCCGTCTAAGTCATGTCTACAGCTAGCCAAAGTTGCCACCAACTGAATACCGTAAAATATGTTTGGACCACTCTTTGAGTCAGAGAGGCCAGCACACAGAAGTGTGCCATCTTCCCTGACTCCGAGAGTAGTCCAAAAACGCTTTATGGTGTCCCTTGTGCTAGCCAAACTTTGCTGGCTTAGTTTATGCCGGCCTAACTCCAGTTTAGGATTGCGCTCTGAATGTCTACTTTTTTTAGCAACACATAGCAAAAAAAGGTGCCACTGGAGATTTTTTTCTGGTATTTTTAAAAACCAGTAGGTCTAGCAGGATCATGGTTTTAATGGCTCGACATTTTCATTTAGATACTGTCAAACGTTTCTGTTAAAATCAGTAGGTTTGTGTCTGATTTTAGAAAGTGTTTGGGAGTAGAATAATAAAAACTGAGTCAGTTCTGATGCCGACTAGATTCTTTGACAAACAGTATTACAACAATGCTAAGGCACTGAATTTAACTAAATGATTTCAGCAACATATATATTTCCAACCAGAAATTCATACTAAACCTGTTTGTTCTGCACACACCCAAAATGTGTTAGAACATCAACAACTACTACATGTAGTATCATGTTCTGAAAAAAATGTGAGAAACAGGAAAATGTTCTGGTTCAGGGGTTGAGACACAATAGTAGCTTCTTTTTCACTTGGGTGTGGAAAAGATGATTCTAGATCTCTAGAGCTCCTCATTAGCAACAGAATGTGAGGTCTTGACTTAGGCCAGCTATTTTTTTCTCATGAGCCTAACACATTTGTTCCATAAGTCATAGTCTGTTTTTTGACAATTAGCCATTTCATTCTAAGAGGCAGCTGTGTGTGATCGACTCAGCCCTTTCAGAAGGTTAATAGCACTTTAATATAATCAAGAAAACAATTTTAAAGCTGGTTCCTACCGCCTTAAATTCCTCAGAGGCTATCATAATTATTGATGAATATTTGTGAAAATCCAGTTGGACATATACCATTTACCACACAAATTTCGACAAATTAAATTTGTTCTGTGTCCCTTCCCTCCTTACTATACTGCCTACCTTTCATGCAATGCTTCATTGCATTGCAGGCTCAAATGTCATAACTTTCAGCAAGCCAGGTTGCCAGGCACTGGGCTCAATCTAGTAAGCAGCAACTATTGGGCCCCTGGGTTATTGAGCCTCTGTGTATTACTGTTTCTCATTCACCAGTATTAATACAATGACCAAAACATGATGATAAAGTCTGGTGTTGTTGTTTTTAAACTTGCTGGCATTTCAAATTTTACAGTTCTTCAAATTGGGTTTTGGAGCGTTACACATTTTCATGCAGTTGATAGATCTAATCCTTCTATTTGTTACTAGGTATGCTGTGAGACACATATAACATGCTCACGTGGACGGATCTAAGTGCAGTGGCTTGTGACACAACTCAATGGATTAGCATGAAGTAGAGGGCAGAGAATTGATAGATGCAACACAAAACATTTTATTGTGGGGCTCAATCTATATACATAACAGTATATAAAAGAGAACGTCTGTACGTTTGTATGTTTGTACGTTTGTGTGTACGTATGTTCCGCATAGGCTCCGCAACGCCTGGAGCGATCGGCACCAAACTTGGCACACATACACCTTGCGGCCTGGTGACAAACACTGCGGGGGTCAGGTCCCCTCGCACTCCGGGGGAGGTTGCGGGGGGGGAGGGTGAAATGTAAACATGATCGCAAACGTCTGACATCGGTGTTGAATCCTGGGTTCCTGGGTCGCCAAGATGAGTGACGATGCCCCCGACGCCATGTGACTCCGGGTTTGGCCCCCCTTGGTGTGGGGGGGGTGAGAAGGGGTGCAAAACAAAATGTCCATGCCCTCCTAGAACGCCTGGAGCAATTGACGCCAAACTTGGCAGCCTGTGTGCCTTCCAGTCTGACAACGAATACTGTGGGGGTCAGGCCCCCTAGCATCCCTGGGGGTGGGGGTACGTGGGGGGCCCCGCGTTAAAACAGTCGAAAATGGCAGAAATTGGTGTCGAATCTTTACTTTCCGGGGTCGCCAGCATGACCGGCAACACTCCCGATGCTGTTGGAGTCCGGGTTTGGCCCCCCCCCTCAGCGTGGGGGGCGAGAAGGGGTGCAAAACAAAACGTCCACCATGCCCCGCTGGAACGCCTTGAGCGATTGGCAGAAAACTCGGCATGCGGATGCCTGGTGGCCTGGTGACAAACACTATGGGGCTCAGGGCCCTGTAGCATCCCCGAAGGTGGGGGTATGCAGGGGGCCTCACGTGAAAATGGTCAAAAACGGCCGAAATCTGTGTCGGATCTGTAGTTTCTGGGGCCGCCAAGACAAGCGACGACACTACCGACGCCGTGGGAGTCCGGGTTCAGCCCCCCCCTCAACATGGTGGGCGAGAAACAAAACGTTCGCCATGCCCCACTGGAACGCCTGGAGCTATTGGCACCAAACTCGGCATGCGCATGCCTTGCGGCCTGACAACAAACACTGCGGGGGTCAGGCTCCCCTTGCGGCCCCGGGGGTGGGGGGCTTCAGGGGGCCCCCTGTGAAAATGGTCAAAAAGGGCCGAAATTGGTGTTGGAGCCATAGTTTCCGGGGCCACCAAGATGAACGGTGACCCTCCTGATGCCGTTCGAGTCCAGGTTTGACCCCCATTGGCGTGGGCGGCGAGAAGGAGTACGAAACAAAATGTCCACCGTGACCTGCTGGAACGCCTGGGGCGATTGACACCAATATGCTTTACGGTCTGGGGACAAACACTACGGGGGGCAGACCCCCCCTACCGCCCCCAGGGCTGGGGGTGCACAGGGGGCCCCATATAAAAATGGTCAAAAATGGCCACAATCGGTGACAAATCCGTAGTTTCTGGGGTCGACGAGACAAATGGCACCGCTCCCGATCCTGTTTGAGTCCACATTCGGACTTGGGATAATTTGAAGGGGTGCAAAACAAACCATCCACTATGCCCTCCTGGAACGCCTAGAGCAACTGACGCCAAACTTGGCATGCATGTGCCTTACAGTCTGGTGACAAATACTGTGGGGGTCAGACACCCCCTAACCCCCCTAAGTCTGGGTTCGGTCCCCCCTCGACGTGGGGGGGGCGAGAAGGGGTGCAAAACAAAACCTCCGCCATGCCCCGCTGGAACACCTGGACCAATTGGCACCATACTCGGTATGCAGATGCCTGGCGGCCTGGTGACAAACACTGCAGGAGTCGGGGCCCCTAGTGCCCCGGGGGTTGGGGTGCATGGTGGGCCCCACGTGAAAATGGTCGAAAATGGCTGAAATTGGTGTCAGATCTATAGTTTCCAGGGCCGCCAAGACTAACACCGACGCTCCTGATGCTGTTGGAGTCCGGGTTTGCCCCCCATCGACGTGGGGGGCGAGCAGGGGTGCGAAGCAGAACATCCGCCATGCCCCACTGGAACGCCTGGACCGATTGGCACCAAACTCGGCATGCGCATGCCTGGTGGACTGGCGACAAACAATGCAGGGGTCAGCCCCCCTAGCGCCCCCGGGGGTGGGGTACATGGGGGGGCCCACATGAAAACGGTCGCCTGGAGCGATTTACACCAAACTTGGCGCATGTATGCTTTACAGTCTGGCGACAAACACTATGGGGGTCAGACCCCCTACTGCCCCCGGGTGTGGGGGTACGCAGGGGGCCCCACATGAAAATGCTCGAAAACGCCCAAAATAGGTGTTAAATCGTAGTTTTCAGGGTCGTTGAGACAAATGGCAATGCTCCTGATACCGTTTGAGTCCACATTCGGACTTGGGATAATTTGTTGCCCGGGCAATGCCAGGTCAAAAAAGCTAGTACACTATAAAAGGAAGAGAGAATCCAAAATGTATACAATATGGCACTCACAAAACCAGTGAATGCCCTGAAAGATAGTGGTTGCTAGACAGATGAAGACAAAATACAAGGAGAAGGAGACATCTTAGCCCAGATGTTAAAGGGGGGGGGAGTCTCAGGGAAATGAGGGAAATTATTTGCAAGATCATGTGATAGGGAACTACTGGGTGGGGGAGGGCAGGTTAAAGATGTTCTACACTGGCTTGCACTCACTGGCAGTTCTTGTCATGATTTACTTTTAATAGTTATGTAGTATAATCCTATGCAAGTTTACTTGGTTTTAAACTGCAGTCTTCTGCTCATTTATTTGTGAGTAAGCACTGTAGATCTCAGTGAGCCTTACTTCTAAGCAAACTAGTAGCTGATTTTTCACAATTTATTTTGAATTGGAGGATAATTGTAGATATTGTGTAGCATCAGCTTGTTCCAGAGAAAGAATAACTTTGTATGCCACCCAAAACATTCAGTATTCTTTAAAGTAAGGACATGGCAATAAAATGTTGGGAGTTGTCCTGCTTTAATTAAAAACATACAATTTGCTAAGGAAATTCTTTGTACAGTATATGATATGGATAGTTGTGGATACTAATTAAATACTGCAATTTCCTTGAAAAATGCACTTAAAGCTGAAATGCTGTAAATCAGTGTTTCTCAAACGTTTTAGACTAGAACTCACTTTTTAGAATGGCACTCATGTTGGGACCTACCAAAATGATGTAATTAACCTGGAAGTGACATCATCAAGCAGGAAATGCCATCATTGTGACATAATAAAAGTGACACTCCTAGAATGCAAACTGGCATTCTTGGACTGTAGCAACTTCATAACCATGAACCATACTTGACAGAAAGCAAGATTTGGACAAAATATTATGTAAAAGTATTGAACTAAAAACAAATTTTTAAAAAACCCTCACTTGAAAATTCAAACTGTAACACTCACAAAAAGAATATAGCAAGGTCTCTGCTTCCAAGATAGCTGCTCCCAGCTTTTTGTGACCCACCTGACATTAAGTCGCAACCCACCAAGTGGATCCCAACCTACAGTATGAGAAACACTTTTGTAAATTATGTATGCAATTAAATACAATGATTTAATATTACATTCCTAGTGGCATATCCTAACACCCCCTTCTGATTGAAATAGGAGAGTTAATCTGCCTCCTTTGAAACAAAATTGTTTATTATAGAACCATCAATTTTTAAAATGAGGAATGTAATTGTTCATGAAATACAAATTAATGGACTGGTGCTTCTTCCCCCCACAAGTGAAGCCTTTAAAACAACGTCATTTAAACGTTTTGCAGAAGATTAATACCTGCTGTGTTTTCAGTGGTGTTATTTAAGATGTTAATTTGGCCTGAGAAAGACATTAATATGTGAACATATTATATTTATAATATGTGAATATATTGAAATAATAAGCCTTTCTTTGTAAGGAATTTCTGAAACTCTAATTTTTATTTTGATAAGGTGCAGCCATATTCTGGTCATAATCCTCCCAAAGTTAAATTCCATAATTTCAATAAGGGAGATTTGTAGCAGAGCAAAGCATATTCATTTCCAGGGAAGTTCAATAGTCCACTTAATTCAGTAGTTCAGTATAACTAACTGCCAAATAGGTTTACTTAGGCATGCATCCTTAAACACATGCCTATAGTTGGGACTTAGCATGGAATTCTTTTGCAATTCCTTGAAGTATAGTAGAAGAAGAATGCAAATGAGATAAATATAGAGTATTAAGAGGGTGAGATATTGAATTCACTTTGTTGTTGTTGTTGTTGTTGTTGTTGTTGTTCAGTCGCTAAGTCGTGTCTGACTCTTCGCGACCCCATGGACCACAGCACGCCAGGCCTCCCTGTCCTCCACTAGCTTCCGGAGTTCGCCCAATTTCATGTTCATCGCTTAGGTGACACTGTCTAACCATCTCATCCTCAGCCGCCCCCTTCTCCTTTGGCCTTCAATCTTTCCCAGCATGAGGGTCTTTTCTAAAGAGTCCTCTCTTCTCATGAGGTGGCCAAAGTATTGGAGCTTCAGCTTCAGGATTTGTCCTTCCAGGGAGCAATCAGGCTTGACTTCCTGGAGGATTGACCGATTGGATCTCCTTGCAGTCCAGGGGACTCTCAAGAGTCTTCTCCAACACCATAATTCAAAAGCATCGATTCTTCGGCGCTCTGCCTTTCTTATGGTCCAGCTCTCACAGCCATACATTGCTACTGGGAAAACCATCGCTTTGACTATGCGAACCTTTGTTGGCAGGGTGATGTCTCGGCTTTTTATTAAGTTGTCTAGCTTCGCCATAGCTTTCCTCCCAAGAAGTAAATGTCTTTTAATTTCATGGCTGCAGTCATCGTCTGCGGTGATCTTGGAGCCCAGGAAAGTAAAGTCTGTCACTGCTTCCATTTGCCAGGAAGTGATGGGAGTGGTGGCCATGATCTTTGTTTTTTTTAATGTTGAGCTTCAAGCCAATTTTGGCACTTTCACCCTCATCAGAAGGTTCTTTAGGTCTTCCTCACTTTCTGCCATTAGAATGGTGTCGTCTGCATATCTGAGGTTGTTGATATTTCTCCCAGCAATCTTGATTCCAGCTTGTGAATCATCCAGCCCAGCCTTTCTCATGATGTGCTCTGCATATAAGTTAAATAAGCAGGGTGACAGTATACAGCCTTGTCGTACTCCTTTCCCAATTTGAAACCAATCAGTTGTTCCATGTCCAGTTCTAACTGTTGCTTCCTGTTCCACATACAGGTTTCTCAGAAGACAGATCAGGTGGTCTGGTATTCCCATCTCTTCAAGAACTTGCCACAGTTCGTTGTGATCAACACAATCAAAGGCTTTAGTGTATAGTCAATGAAGCAGAAGTAGAGGTCTTTCTGGAACTCTCTTGCTTTCTCCATGATCCAGCGAATGTTGGCAATTTGATCTCTAGTTCCTCTGCCTCTTCAGAAACCAGCTTGTACATCTGGTAGTTCTCGATTCACATACTGCTGAAGCCTAGCTTGTAGGATTTTGAGCATGACCTTGCTAGCATGTGAAATGAGTGCAATGGTGCGGTAGTTTGAACAATCTTTGGCATTGCCCTTCTTTAGGATTGGAATGTAAACTGTTCTTTTCCAGTCTTGTGGCCACTGCTGGGTTTTCCAAATTTGCTGGCATATGGAGTGCAGCACTTTGACAGCATCATCTTTTAAGATGTTGAGTAACTCGGCTGGAATGCTGTCACCTCCACTAGCTTTGTTGTTAGTGATGCTTTCTAAAGCCCACTTGACTTCACACTCCAGGATGTCAGGTTCGAGCTCAGTGACCACACCATTGTGGTTATCAAGAACATTTAGATCGGCCTTATAGAGTTCCTCTGTGTATTCTTGCCACCTCTTCTTAATCTCATCTGCTTCTATTAGGTCCTTGCCGTTCTTGTCCTTGTGCCTACCTTAGCATGAAATTGTCCTTTGACATTTCCAATTTTCTTGAAAAGATCTCTAGTCTTTCCCATTCTGTTGTTTTCCTCTATTTCTTTGTATTGCTCATTTAGGAAGGTCTTCCTATCTCTCCTTGCTGTTCTCTGGAAATCTGCATTCAGTTGGGTATATCTTTCCCTTTTTCCCTTGCTTTTGGCTTCCCTTCTTTCCTCAGCTATTTGTAAAGCCTCTTCAGATTGCCTTCTTGCATTTCTTTCTCTTTGGGATGGTTCTAGGTGCTGCCTCTTGTACAATGTTACAGACCTCTGTCCAAAGTTCTTCAGGCACTCTGTCTACCAAATCTAAGCCCCTAAATCTATTTGTCACCTCCACTGTATATTCGTATGGGATCTGATTTAGGTCATACGTGGAGGGCCTAGTGGTTTTCCCTACTTTTTTCAGCTTAAGCCTGAATTTTGCAATAAGAAGCTCATGATCTGAGCCATAGTCAGCTCCAGGTCTTGTTTTTGCTGCCTGCATAGAACTTCTCCATCTTTGGCTGTACAGAATGTAATCAATCTGATTTCGGTGTAGACCATCTCGTGAAGTCCACGTGTACAGTTGCCGTTTGTGTTGCTGGAAAAGGGTGTTTGCTATGACTAATGTGTTCTCCTGACAAAACTCTATCAGTCTTTGCCCTGCTTCATTTTGTACTCCCAGACCAAACTTGCCTGTTATTCTTATTACCTCAATTCCTGAATTCCTGAATTCAATTACCTGAATTCCTATTCCTATTACCTCTTGACTGCCTACTTTAGCATTCCAATCCCCTATGATGAGAAGGACATCTTTTTTGGGTGGTAATTCTAGAAGCTGTTCTAGGTCTTCATAGAAACGGTCCACTTCTTCCTCATCAGCATCAGTGGTTGGGGCGTAGACTTGGATTACTGTGATGTTGAAAGGTTTGCCTTGGATCCGAATTGAAATCATTCTATCATTTTTGAGGCTGTACCCCAGTACTGCTGTTCCCACTCTCTTGTTCACTATGAAGGCTACCCCATTTCTTCTAAGGGATTCCTGCCCACAATAGCAGATGTAATGGTCATCTGAATTAAATTCTCCCATTCCTGTCCATTTTAGTTCACTAACTCCCATGATGTCGATGTTCAGTCTTGACATCTCGCGTTTGACCACATCTAGCTTACCCTGATTCATAGATCTGACGTTCCAGGTTCCTATGCAGTATTGTTCTTTGCAGCATTGTACTTTCCTTTCACTTCCAGACACATCCACAGCTGAGTTTCCTTTCGGTTTTGGCCCAGCTACTTCACTCTTTCTGGAGCTACTAGTACTCGTGTTCTCCTCTTCCCCAGTAGCATAATGGACACCTTCCGACCTGAGGGGCTCATCTTCCAGTGTCATATCATTTAGCCTTTTTGTTTTGTAATCCATGGGGTTTTCTTGGCAAGAGTACTGGAGTGGGTTGCCATTTCCTCCTCCAGTGGATCACATTTAGTCAGAACTCTCTACTGTGACCTGTCCATCTTGGGTGACCCTACATGGCATAGCTCACAGCTTCATTGAGCTACTCAAGCCCCTTCGCCACGACAAGGCAGTGATCCATGAAAGGGATTCACATGCCATACAATATTTGTAAATAAGCACATGTGTTAGGCACTCATGATGAACCCACTTGTTGTTGTTGTTGTTATAAATCTATTTTTTTATAGTTGGCAGCCTTGAATTGCTAGATGTAAATAATCTATATGCCTCTCTATACACCTTTAGGTACCAACTAAAATATTCTTATTCATCATTATAGGCATGCCCTGGTATCTGTTCTGTTCCAAACCCCACCGTGGATACTTATATATATAATTGTGATTTAACCCAGAAAATAAACATAAAACATGGAATATTATCAGAATAATGTAAGTCTTATCAGAATAATAATATATGTCTTTAGCCACTTTCACACCCCTCTATTACTTTAAAACAAGAGCAGCAGGAAAGAAAAAGCCATTTTGCAGAGCTACATAAGCGTAATTTTCATTCTGGTACTTTCTATTTCATAAATAATGCCACTGTCTGCCAACTTTTGTGCATCAGTGTTTGAGTAAGGATGAAACAGGGATCTGGTGGCGCTGCAAGTTAAACGGCTGAGCTGCTGACCTGAAGGTTCGCAGTTCAAGACCATGCCACAGAGTGAGCTCCTGTTGTTTGCCCCAGCTCTTGCCAACCTAGCAGTTGGAAAGCACCTAAAAATGTGAATAAATAAATAGGAATTACCTTCCTTTGGTAGGAAGGTAATGGCATTCCGTGCGCCTTCGCATATAGTCATGCTGGCCACATGACCACGGAAGCTTGTCTTCGGACAAACACCAGCTCTTCAGCTTAGAAACGGAGATGAGCACTGCCTCCTACAGTCAGTCATGACTAGACTATTTGGTTGTGGGGAAACCTTTACTTTTAAGGATGAAGCAACCAATGCAGTGTGGAGCCAAACCTTGAATTAATCTTCATTCTGCTTTTTTGTTTGGCCTGCTGGAGAAAGCAGTGTGTATACATTTAGCATAACTTCAATTCAACTCTGTATGTATTATCTTCTTGGCAAGGATTTAAGCTGACACTGAATTCCTAAGCACCTACACAGCATTAATGTATGTTTCCTTGGAACATTGGACATTTCTTTTTATTGGTTACACTGGGGCTCCCTCTGGTGGTCCACAGGCATTTTTTCCCCAAAGCATAACTTAGTTTTTAAGACGTTTTATTAAGAGATTCTGCAATTCTTAGTGAGGTCCTTTTATGTATTGTGCCCAGCATTCTCATTAGTATTTTGATCACAGATACTCTTCCCTCCTCCACCCCACTCATCCCCAATGGATGGTCTGAGAGCTTTTGTTTTTCAAGCACTGTTTTAGGAAAATATGCTGTCCAAGGTGGCATTCAAATTGTGGAGACTGATCTTATCTGTAGTTAATCCTTTCCGGATCACTGCAGAGAAATGCTGAATCTACCCCTGCTAACTGGGCACTTTTTCAAGTGGTGTTCCTCTTATATTTAGCAGGGGAAGAGTAACTGACCCTCTTCACCCCAGCACAGCGTCTTTTCTAGTGGCTGTTGCTGGTGGTGTTCTGCATTTTTTTTTTAGTGAACCTTTTTAGGACAGGGAGCCATTTGCAAACTTTATGTTGAAAAGCGGTACATAAATACTGTTCGATTGATTGATTGAAACTACCAAAAAAAAGTGGCTTGGCAAATTCATGTGAGGAAACAGTGCACTGTAGTTCTCAATCCAAACTAACTCAGGACCCAATCCTGAGCCATACAGTGTCCAGGACATGAGCGTACCGTGGGCACAAAGGTGCCATAAGGCATGTTCAGCACAGGCAGTAAGATTTTACTCGCACTAGCCCAGCACCTTAGCTGAATGCCAGGAAGTAGCAATGCAGGGCTGATGTTTGGTAAGTTCACCCGTCCCTGGTGTTGCGCACTGTCTGGGCAGCTGGATGGGGGAGAGATAGGTGGAATTGGCAGAGACCTTCACCGCTGGATCCTATCCATCGTGTCGGGCCAGATTGCCCAGCACATAGGCCCTCTTGTACGTATGATGAAGAGAAAATAGAATTTCTACAATTAAAACAACATTCATAAATACTGTATACAAAATGGTTCAACTTGAAAATCCTATTTTCTCTTGATCATACATATGTATATCATACGTATGTGATCTCTCATATCTTATGATCCCATCATCCCCGCAAAATTTTTTAGGTATGGTTAGGCACAAATATGAACTAATGTTGAGATTTTTTTCAAAATTCTTAAAATGTCCATGTTTGAGCAATTGATTTTAAAACTTTCAATTGAATTTTTTTAAATTAAAAAAATCATTAAACCCATTGTGTTGTATATCATATGGAAGCCCATGAAAAGAGCTTTAAAACAAGACCACTGCTAACTCTATATAAAATTTATAAATTTTAAAATCAATTTCTTCAATAACTATATAGGATCTGTAATTATGACAGGTTTCATCAAAATCTCAGAACATGAGGTAGGTAAATATTAAGTGGGATGATTTGATGCGGAATGACCCACCACCTACTCATAGACATGCCCTCCAGCCCCTATGTGAAAGAAGGTGCTGAGGCCTGCCATAGAATATAACTCCTGGTAAAGCTTACAATTTCTGCCAACTTGGTTAGAGTGAGAATTAGGCCAGTGATGCATCTGGACTAGTCTCCTTATCTCCAGGCTGCTGCTTTGGTTATTCATCTAACTGGTCACATCTGGACCTTCCTTAAATCTTTATACTACTGTAGCTACATTTCTGCTCTCAGAACCAGCATGAGCTCCTTACTTTCAAAGCTCTTCATGACTTTGCCCTCCCTATTTCTCAATTATCATATTCCACTACATTTTTGCCTTTACTTTTGCTCTTCCAACTCCACCACCCTCAGTCGGTTGAAGGTCTTCCACTCCTTCAAACAATGTTGTCCTTTCTCTCATGCAAATCCCTCTGCTTGGACCTGTTTTTTGGGGAACACCTTTGGGGTGTTTCCAGACTCACTACCTTCAAATTGCTTCTTAAAACCCACCTGTTTCATGAGAGTTTAACACCACATTTTAGTCCCTGTTTCCAATGGTAATTAAATTTAAGTACAGTATATGTAACTGGAACAATTGTGTATGTACCTGATCACACCCTACATCCCAATTCTGTTGAGATATAAATTTAAATTATATCAATTTCAATTGTAACTGAATTGTAATTTCTAGATTGTAAGTATCTTGTGTCAGCAACCTGCCTTTGCACTCTATGTAAAGCATCATGTACTTCATTGATACTATACAAACAACAACAAAATCTTTTGATAGGCAAGAAAGAGTTGCATGGCATGTAGCCACACAATCCATTTAAACATGCTGGCTTAGGTTGCTGATGTCACCAAGAGCAGCACGGTAACATCTGCAAACACAACATGGCAACAATCACACTATTGCAACAGGGTCCTCCAAAACATTGCTTCAGGCATCTTTGTAAACTATCTGAACAGTTTACTATAATAATAGTAGAGCTACTATTGTCCTTTTATATTAGCAGTTACATGTCACAGGATTTATCAATATTGTCATTCCTACAAGCCTTATTGGAACAAGAATTCTGCTGAATTAAGTTACGCTGCCCTTGCTAGCTATATCTGAAATTTTGTTTTAAAAGGCTACAGGCCTATACCTAAAAAACAGAAAAAATTTAGTTTGCAACGACAACAAAAAATCTTACGTGTACTTCATCAGTCAAACATAACCCAGGCCCATTTATTTAATTTTTATTTTGCATAGAGGAAAATACTAGCACTTCATTATTTTCATCCAGATAAAACTATTACTGTACTGGCTTGTGTTTGACCAGTGAGTCATAGACACTTGGAGGGACTCTGACCTCATTGCCTCAATTTCCTCTTTCTAGAACTGAGAGAAACTTATTGATACTGATCAAGCTCCTTATGGTCTTGTCCTTTTAGACCATAAGGCTATGGGTGGATGGGGTTTGTTTATTTAATCTTGCTCATTGCCTAGTTCGAGGGATCTTAGAATAAATAAAATAATAACACTACCATTGACTAGTAGGAATTTAGTCAGACACAAAGTATTTATACAGCAGTGAGTTCAAAAGGGTTGCTAGGGAACACTAATAGGCTGTGAGAAGCCTGTGCCTTGAAAAATTAAAATTAAGGCATTGGGTTGGAGCTATCCTTTATGCCCCATGGAGCAGTTTAACATTACTCATTTCTTTTGCCAGTATATGGGCAATGACATACTCCAAGGATACAATAAGACTGCAGCTGAATTTCCTGGCACAATCCATATATGGCTGTCAGAAGCACCAACATTGTTGAGAAAAAATGATCCCATTCTTGATTGACTAGACAACAGGGAAGATAGGATGTTAGGAGGCTATACTGACTGGGCTGCCCCAGTTTCAGGGGATACCACCAACTTTCTCACCAATTCCACAGTACTATCAGTCACAGTAATGCACAACAGCTATTCAAAGATGACAGAACTGTGGAGGTTTAGACTATGCCAGAGCTGTCCAGATGGTTCAGAAGGACCTGTGGACCTGTGGTTCTGATTGGTCAATTGACACTTTGAACTGGATCTATGGTCAATAGCTTTGAGAGAGTGCAGCTTATATCTTGGCAGAGAGACTCAGAGGGACAAAATAAAAGGGGTAGCAGAGCCTATGAGAGAGAGGGGATGTTAATTGCTTGTTTATTGCAGGAATTCAAGAGTGCTGCCAGAAAGAAGAGGCAAAATACACCATCAGGACTGTAACTTGCGGAAACACACATTCATCAGGACTATAACTTGGAAAGAGCTTCAAGAAGCCTGCCCAAAAGCTGCTTCCGGACAAAGAGCCAGGAGCTGGGTTCTCACTGGCACCCTTGGGTGATGATTCACAAGTGTTCTGAGGCCTCTGGTGTGGGAGAAACTTCCAGTCCTGAATCTGCCTGATGGTGGAGCCAGCTTGCTTTCCAAGGAAGCTCACCAATGTGTGGATGTGATCAGGGCAGAGACAGGAAAGAGCAATTGGTTATCTGAGGGACCAATCAGATTCTGCCTGATCTGGCTATGTCATATCCTATTAACTCTCCTTTATATTGCTTAAATGCTTGGATGTCATATGCATATTCATTATAAAAATGAGTAGGCAATAACTGCAGTGCCATTTCTACAACCAACAACTGAACAGTAGGTCACAGGCATGATGTAACATTTGCTCATCTGTACATGACTTCTTTATACATATGCTCAACAAACGACACCAGATAAAGACCAGACCAGTTAAAGAAAACACAGGAAACTGGATAAGTATAACTACTCTGAAAAGGTAATATAATCCTTCTAGTAGAACAGCCCTCCGTTTGCCGATTCCCCACTCACAGATTTCATTATTACTTGTCAATAAGATAACATCAAATGGAAGAGATGACTGTTAAAAGGGGAAAAAAAACTTGTAATACAAGGAACAAACCAGCAACTAGGAATGAATGGCTTCATTATGAGTCATGGGCACCTGTATACTAGCACACACCCTAAGCTCTGCTGCTATAAAGAAATATCTTCTGGAGCATATGTGCCTCTAAAGACAAGCTAGGATTATAGAGCTGCAAGAGCAGTGTTGGGGAAAGGTTTTGCAAGGTGAAAAGGAACAGTGCTGCAGTGTAAGTTAATGGGAGGGAGCAGGGAGGATGAAAATATGGGAGAAAAAGGAGAGGCAAGTGGAAAAAAGACAGGTGCTTCCATGAGAGAGGAGAAAGGAGTGGGAAAACTTTAACTTTATTATTATTACTATTTGCCTGTAAACCGCTTTGTGAACTTCGTGTTGAAAAGCGGTATATAAGTACCTTGATTGATTGATTGAAAAGAGATGTGTCTTCTGTGTGGCTGTGAGAGAAGTGCTCTGTGTGTGTGTTTGTGGGATTACATCCATCAAGCCATCTTTGCCGCTATCTGTAAAATGTATACGTTTCCTATCCGTTTAATTCTTCGAATATACAGCTCACATTGTGATTTCAGCAAGAGGGACAGCAGCTATATTATTATTATTATTTATTATTTATTTGATTTTTACCCCGCCTTTTTGCCCGGAGGCACTCAAGGCGGGCGGCATTACAGAGAAGGTCGATAAGATTCGACATGACTTGGACGCTGCTGTGGGCATATCTAGTGACGTCCCTAGGGAACCTGTCTATCCTACCATTTGGGATTCTTTCCAGCTTGTAGAGCCTGAGGATGTGGACAGGATTCTCTGGAGTGTGAGACCTGCTGCTTGCCTGCTCGACCCTTGCCCAGCATGGCTAGTTAGAGCTGCCCGGGGAGGGCTGGCCGAGTGGACGGGGAGCATCTTTCCAGTGGCTGTTGGCTGGTCTCATGTCTCTTTAGATTGCAAGCCCTGGGATAGAGAATCCATTTCTTTTGATACTGCAACTGCTTTGTGTGGTGTGTAGTTTGACTTGCTCCCTCAGGCAATATCCTCTGCATTTTGGATTTTCTGCTCAAATGAGGAATTCACTAAATTTCCATTTTATGATCATGCTGGAATTTCTTCCAGGTTTGTTGTATGCCACTCAGTCTCAGCTATAGTCCAAAACTCCAAACAATATGGAGATAACAATACTGTAGTGTATACTATACACTTAATATACTTCTTGAACCACTGAACAAACTGAACTAAGAACACCTGGCCTATCTTGATGTAAAGATTAATGACACAAGAATTTGTCACTACCATAAAACTCAGTGAATGTATTACTGAGCTATGATTAAGTTCTAATTTGCTGCCTTTCTCCCCACCTCCTACCCTTACCCCTTTATAAAATACAAGGAAATTCAGGGATAGAAAATACTGTAGTTTAAAAGAACAGGTTGTCACTCACAGAGTCACTCATGCACTAAAACCACCTTAACTTCTGCACCATGTAAGCAGTAAAGACATTCTAGTCTTGCCTATTGTGCTTGCTTACAGATTTACTTCCATGAACCTACATTTCTGCTTAGCCTTGCAGCTAACCATCTTCCTCAGTAGATTGAGGGCAACACAGAAACTGAGAGTCCCTTTATCAACTCAGCTGGAACTAACTAACATTTAGCCCCACCCCTTCTGCAGTGAAAATTCCATCTGGTCATTATGTAACTTTGTTATATAACCTTGAGTGCTTTGGCAGAAAGGCAGTATATAAGTGTACTACATAAATCTGTTGAATTCAAGGAGGATTTACTTTAGAGTTAACATGCACAGAATTGTGCTACATGTTATGTTGTTGATAAAATTGTTTCTAAAATGCACTTAAAGAAATTCCAATGAAAACAGAGGCACTTCTATCCAAATACATGTACATTTATGTACATTTAGGAAAATGTCTATTGTCCCCCAATTAGTTGTATCTGAAGTATTTTACAAAAATCAGGAGCTTGTACCTTTGCTGGAATTTTTAAAAGAGACATGTTGTCCTTGGTTTACTTGTTTTAAGAAAAAGGAAACAGTGTTGTCATAGGAACTGGATTTTTCTCTCTGCAAAATTCATTTGAAGGAAATTGCAAAGGTTGTTGAACCTTAGTTGCTTTCATACGTAACTATGAGGAATTTTAATAAGAACCCAACCCAATCTCCCCCCTGGATGCAGCCGCACCAAAAAGACCTGTACTGAATCCTGTGGAGGGGGTGGATTATTTCCCCTTACCTCTCCATAAGCCTCCCACTATGCAATGGGTCTCCTCTGCCCTGAACCATGCTTTAGCTGGCACAAGTATGAATAGAGAAAGGGGTCAGGGAGGCAAAAGAGGTGCTAGACTCTGCTGTGCCATCACCACCAGATCAGCCTCCCTGACCCCATTCCCCCCCCCCCAGTGGAGCTGGAAAAGGTGCAGAAGAGAGTGACGAAAATGATTACGGGGCTGGGGCACCTCCCTTAAGAAGAAAGACTGCAGCGTTTGGGGTTCTTCAGCCTAGAAAAAAGGCGCTTGAGGGGGGACATGATTGAGACATACAAAATTATGCACGGAAGGGATAGAGTCGATAGAGGGATGTTCTTTTCCCTCTCTCAGAACACCAGAACCAGGGGGCATCCACTAAAACTGAGGGTTGGGAGAGTTAAAACAGATAAAAGGAAGTACTTTTTTACCCAGCGGGTAGTTAATCTGTGGAACTCTTTGCCACAGGAGGTGATGATGGCATCTGGTCTAGATTCCTTTAAGAGGGGATTGGACGGATTCCTGGAAGAAAAGTCCATCGTGGGCTATAGGCAACCCCCTTACATTAGTAGAAGGCTACTTCAGAGTACCGGGCACAAAGGAGTGGCAACAGGATCCAAGCATCTTGTTGTCTCATGCCTCCCTGGGGCACCTGGTGGGCCGCTGTGAGATACAGGAAGCTGGACTAGATGGGCCTGTGGCCTGATCCAGCAGGGCTCTTCTTATGTTTTCTTCCCTGACCAGTTCTTCCTCACAAACCCTTCACCCTACCACTGCCTTACCTTATCCAGTGAGCACAGTGGGGTCTGTTGGTGGAGGTGGAGTGCCACTTCCTGCAGCAACACTTGAAAAATGGCCACCAGCAGTGCAATCCACAGTAAGATTGGGTGGTGAGTGTTACAATGATTAGCTCTTGGAATCACAGAACTTCTATGATATTACAAAGATCTATACATATAAATGTGTTAAGGAAAGTATTTAGTAAATTATTCTTATTTGCAGTCCAATATTTCTCCAAAGTTGCTTTGGGGGCAATCTCATCATCCATCATTGTATAGCAAATTGTAAGTGGCAATAATGGTCAGTGGAAAAGAGAAACTCCAAAATGATGTGAAATGATATATATTACCTAAGCATGTAGATCTACTCAGATTACTCTCTACTCATCACACTTTCATTGTACTCACTAAAATTTCATGCTTAGCTAAAATAGCCTTCTTAACAAAAATGACTTATCTGAAAGAGGGTTTGATGCTTAAACCAGGGTTTTCCAATAAATGTTGGTTTTCACCATTTTAGGATTCCCCTTATTTGTATTGTACTTTTAGTTCATTGTATCTTCACAACTGCGCAGAAAAAAACTTGCGAACACTGCAAGTGTTGTGTCTACTCAAAAGTAAGCCTCATTGTGTAATGAGTCAGAGCCCAATCCTAGGCATGTCTACTCAGAAGTAAGTCCCATTATAGTCAATTGGGCTTGCTCTCAGGTAAACGCGGCTAGGATTGCAGCCTTACTCTCAAGTACGTATGTCTCCGATACAGAAGTATGTGTAGAATTGCAGCCCAAGTTTAACTTCCCCATGTTTCAAAGCTTAAAAAAGGATTTTAATCTGGAGTTTTCATATCCAAAGCCAACTGGACTGTCTGAGCAAGTCTGGCACTGCTAACTGGAATAAGAAGCAATTTTAACCCTGCTAACTAGGCAAGAAGCATTTTTTTAAGTGATGTTGTCCCTATTCACCCCTGCACAGTGTCTCTTTTAGTGGCTGTTCCATTCATCCAGTTCATCCTCTAACAGTAGTGTGTGTGGGGGTGTGTGGAGCTCTGTTTTGCAAGGAGCCTTACCCTCCCATGTAAGTCGCTCCTCTCCCTTGCCGCTGTACCCAGTAAGCAACCCCAAAACGTTGTTTCCCCCCCGCGAGAATTGGCTAAAACTGCGAGGGAGAGGAGCGATTTCCAGGGCAAGGTAAGGCTCCTTGCAAAACGTAGAGCTCCGCTCCCACCCCGTGACGCTACTGTCCTCTAGCTACCCCATTCTAACAATCCGACCATGGCTATTAAGAACGGACGAATTCACCGAGCACGGTAAATGAACAAACAGTGCATGCCATGCGAGACAGCCGGAAGAACGGGGCGAACCCAGGAAAATAACCAAAAGGTGATTGGGTGCATCCAGGAGAAAAAAACTAAAAGTACACCTTTGGGGTGGGCGGGGCTAAGTCGCGATGGCAGCGTGCGCGTGACCGTGACGCTGCCGGTCTGAGGAGACCATAGAGAGAGAAAGGGGAACAGAAGTTTTACGTAGATCCCGGAAGTGAGTAGGGGCTGTGAGCTTGGAAGGCGCCTACCGCTGCACTGAGACAGCGCCAGGTCCTCTGAGGAGGGGAGGAAAGTAAGCAGCGGTGGGGGTGCGGAAAGGCCGGACGATACCACGCGTGGGGGGGGCGAGAAAAGAGCGAAGATGGCGTCGTTCATTACGGTGCAACTGAAGAAGGCCTCCGAGGTGGACTTGGCCAAACCGCTCTGCAAGTTCATCCAGCAGACTTATCCGGGCGGGGAGTCGCAGGCCGAACACTGCCGCGCCGCCGAAGAGCTCAACAAGCTGCGCAAGAGCGCCCTCGGCCGCTCGCTGGACAAGCACGAGAGCTCGCTCGAGACCCTCCTCAGGTGAGGGGAGGAAGGTGGGGGGGGCAGGTTAGGTGAGCGGAGGGAGGGGCTGCGAGAGAGGACTCTGGCCACGCCCGGACCAGAGGTGAACGAGTCGCTGAGACTTGCCCCAGGGTGGCCCCCTGGCGGCCGAAGAAGAGAAGGAGAGAGGACTTTTTGCGTGGGAAATGGGAGGCTGTTCTGTCGTGTGTGTGTGTCCCTTTTAGGTTTTAAACTCTCCCCACCCCCATCACCCACTTCTCTTCTCCCACGCTCAAGCGCCCTTTAAAAAAATTGGAAAGGAAAAAGCGCACAGGATTTAAGATGGAGTCAGCCTAAGTACCAGTCCTACTCTTGCAAGTTAATAATGTGGATTACAGGGCCTATGGTGCACAGGCCTTGACCACAGAGAAGTGTTTCATATCCCTCTTCGCTGGGGTGTCAGAGCTAGCAGCGGAAATAAATTCTGCTCCATTTTGCAAATGGAATGGCATGCTGAACTTTCCAGATAGCCACTTGCTTTGACAGGTAGGAGAACCAGTTGTTCCACATGATGACTTCTTTAAGAGGATTGTGAAGAGTCTCGTTCATGCCGGTAGTCGCAGCTCCCTTGATATTGGCTTTCCAGTAGATTGGAGAATCATTGTTAAGGGAGCTTGCACAACAGATCACCCTTATGACGACAATGTGGAGGCTCTCTTGAGTAAGTTGTGTATTGTTACCGTTCAAGTTTTTTAAAACACTGGGTCAAAAAATAGTCTTGACGACCCTTCAGTGTTAATAATCATTACAGTACACTTTTGTAGAACGTATAGATACAGTACATTAAAAAGCATGGCAGAGCTTTTGTTTATTAGGCACATATACTTACTAAGTATAATTTAAATTTGCAAATTAACTCATGGGCCATATAGAGCATTGGACAACTTTTTAAAGAAAATTTCAGAATTTCCCCCCAAATAGTCCTACAGATGCCTTTTAAGTTTCTGTAACAGCTTTGGCAGGTTTTTAAAATTACATCAGCTTTCCACTTCAGTTTGATTGTTTTCGTCAAACTTGATCACAAGCATACTGCTTGTTATGCCGTATACAAAATTAGCATAGTATTGGCAGGTGCGTTTGCATTTTCTCCTTCCCCTGTGGTGAGCCCTCTTTTCCATTCCACCCCTGCCCCCCCCAAGGCGGCCCTAGAAGCAGTGTCATTTGTGTTTTGGAAGCTGGAGCATCCAGTCCTTTGGCCCAACCCGGTGGGGGCTTCCATGATGTTCTGGAGGTGACCCCACCGCAGTCCCGTGAAGGTTGGGGTGGAGGAGGGCCCGCCAGTCTGCCTGGCCTCCCACCTGTTCCTGTGCCGGCACCCCATCCACCAAGAGTGGAGTCCCATTCTGTGTGTCTAAAGCCACCCCCTCTAGGCATGCATGTGTGTCTTTTGAAGGGTCTAGGAGCGCTTTGTGCGCTGCCAGTGTATGTGGGTGTTGTGTCGGATAGTTCCACCTCATTCTGAAACCTCAGTAGTAGTGGCAAAGGCAGAAGCATATCTAGGGTGCTACATGGGAGGGCAAGAGCAATGAGCGCCATTTGCCATATGGCGCCAATTGCCGTCAGCCCCCCATCACAGCGCCCAAAAAGATGCCCAAGTGGTGGCTGAGGGAAGCCATGCGCCCCCTGGCTCGCTAAGCCAGGGGAGGATGTGCGGCTTCTCCCGGCTGCGACACACCCAAGCAGCGGCCAAGGGAAGCCACGCGCCCCCTGACTCACCGAGCTGGGGAGGAGTGCAGCTTCTCTCAGATGCCACTGGGGCAAATTACCCGAGCCCAGCTGAGGGAAGCGGCTGCCCCCCCCCCCGGCTTGACGAGCCAGGGGGGCAGCGCGTGGCTTCCCTCAGCCGCAGCTCGGGCAATTTAGGGCATGGCATATTTGGGACGTGGTGGCGCAGCGAGTTAATCCGCTGTTGCTGGGCTTTCACCCGCAAGGTTGGGAGTTCGAGACTGCGTGACGGAGTGAGCTCCCGTTGCTTGTCCCAGCTCCTGCCAACCTAGCAGTTCGAAAGCACCTAAAAAATGCAAGTAGATAAATAGGGACCACTTCGGTGGGAAGGTAACGGTGTTCCGTGCGCTACGGTGTAGAGTCATGCTGGCCACATGATTGGACAAAAACGCCGGCTCTACAGGCTTTGAAACAGAGATGAGCACCGCCCCCTACAGTCGGTCACGACTAGACCATTCGGTCGTGGGGAAACCTTTACCTTACAGTTGGGAGAAGCCAGGCATCTTCCCACCTGGCTCTGCGAGCTGGGAGCATGTGGCTTCCCTCACCCACCACTGGGGCAATTTTGGGTGAGCCATGGCTAGGAGAAGCGGCTGGGCCGCACACAGCTTCCTTCAGCCGTGGCTCGGTAGGTGTTGAAATTGAAGTCATATCATTTCCACAGACTTTTTGGTGGTAGTGACAGCTTCTGAATGCAATATAAGAAGAGAGCACTTGTCTGAGATGTTAAGTGGACTGAGCTAGTTGTTTTACAGATCACAATCTGTTTTGCATTGATGAAGAGGTCTTATTGGAAGCCTCCCTAACAGAAGTGTTGAACCAGCTGCTCTGGGTTTCCTATCAGTTTGGACAGTTGACAAAATAAAGGAAACAATATAGGTCAGCGGTTTTTAAAGTCCTACTCAGACTCTGAAAATGCTGTAAGTGCTTGTGGGGGCGGGGCAGGGTTGGGGGAGGACAAGGTGGTGCCACAGCAATTGTGGCGCCATGGGCATTTAGGGACATTTGCGCTCCCTGGTGGGTCGAGGCAGTGTTCGAAAGGGTTGGGGATGCCCACTACCACCTCTGTGGGCCTCCCTAATTCTTAAAATAGCATAGTGGCATGATTGGAGCTTACTTCCTGCTTTTACTGTGGCGCTGCTGGGCAGTAATTTCTTGGGCCACTCCCCTTAAGGGGAAATGGCCCTTTTTTTTCTCTCTATGGTGGGTCATAACCCACTATTTGAAGAGCAGTGATATAGCTCTAGATTATTTGACTCTGAATCAGATTTGTATATGAATTCCATTCAAAATGCTTTGGAAGCGTGGTCATTTTTACTTGCAGTGATGGGCATTCAACATGTGTTCATTGTGCATCATTAAATAATTGGAATGATGGCTTTGAACCTTTCTTTGTTTATTAACAAAACATATTCTCTAAGGAAAAAAGCAACAGATGTTAAATTATGTAATAGCATTTGTCCCTATGAAATGAATGTGGAAAACTTGTTTTGTGGCTTTAGCAGTAGTGAAATGAAACTCAAATTGGATTTTGTTAGCCTTTACAAATATAGCTGTTTTTCTGAATACAGGCTTGATTCTCTATACTGTGAAAAACCAAGGGTGGAAGAGGAGCTGAAGTGGAACTTGTTTGCGCATATTCACTGAAACTAATTTTTGATCCAGACAGAATTTCCCAGAGTATAAATAAATGGGAAAAAAACCTAGAGGAAAATAAATGCTTGGATTGTGTAAAGTGTGGAATGCACTGACTTTTTTTTAAGACTCTTGTTTACAGAAGGTTTTTTTTTTAATACATCCTGTATCACTTTCTTTCAAATGCCTACTTTCAAGTTAATGTTGCTGCATCCTTAAAGGGAAGGGAATCATGCCTTATTCTGTATCTAGAACCATTATATCTATTGTTAAAACATCTTTGAGTTTTCAAGTCTCAAGAGATTGATTTTAGTCGCATTTTATATTATATCAATTTCTGAGGAATTCTATGGTAGGGTCAAGGTTGTAAAAAGAAATGAGGAAGTTTGTTATCTATAGGAGATGTGTTTACTATCTATAGGAGATGTGTTTACATTTTCTTCTATAGTGTGTTCCCCAGGTATATTGAGTTATTTCCTAATATCATGAAGGGTTTCTTGTTTTTAGAGCTATACTAGCTTTTTGTTACCTGGCGTTGCCCGGGTAACAAAATGATCTTCGAGAGTTTATGAGTTTTGCACCCCTTCTCACCCCCCCCATGCTGACGGGGGCCGAACCCAGACTCCAACCGCGTCAGGGGCGTCGCCACTCACCTCAGTGACCCCGGAAACTACGGTTCTGATGCCGATTTTGGCCGTTATTGACCATTTTCACATGGGGCCCCCTGTGCACCCCACCCCCGAGGGCCCTGGGGGGCCCTGACCCCTGCAGTGTTTGTCGCCAGGCCGCAAGGCACGTGCGTGCCGAGTCTGGCGCCAATTGCTCCGGGCGTTCCAGCATGGCATGGCGGGCATCTTGTTTCGCACCCCTTCCCACCCTGCACGTTGAGGGGGGGCCGAACCCGAACTCCCACAGCGTCGGGAGCGTCCCCACTCGCCTCGGCGACTCCGGAAACTACGGATCCGACGCAGATTTCGTCCGTTTTCTACCGTTCTCACACGGGGACCCCTGTACCCCCACCCCTGGGAGCACCAGGGGGCCCTGACCCCCACAATGTTTGTCACCAGGCCGCAAGGCACACGCGTACCGGGTTTGGTGCGCATCGCTCCAGGCGTTCCAGCACGGCATGGCGGACCTTTTGTTTTGTACCCCTTCTCACCCCCCACGCCGAGGGGGGCCCAAACCCAGACTCCAACTGTTTCGGGAGCATTGCCGCTCGACCCGGCGACCCCGGAAACTGGATTCAACGCTGATTTCGACTGTTTTTGACCATTTTCACATGGGGACCCCTATGTACCCCCACCCCAGGGGTGCTGGGGGGTCTGCCCTCCGCAGTGTTTGTCGCCAGGCCGCAGGTTGTATGCGTGCCACGTTTCGTGTCGATCGGTCCAGGCGTTCCAGCAAGGCATGGCGGATATTTTGTTTCGCACCCCTTCTGGCCCCCCGTGCCGGTGGGGGGCCCAAACCCGGACTACACCGGCGTCGGGAGTGTCGCCACTCATCTTGGCGACCCCGGAAACTGTGGATTTGACGCCGATTTTGGCCATTTTTGACCATCTTCATGTGGGGCCCCCTGCGCACCCCTGCCCCTGGGGGTGCTAGGGGGCCCCAACCCCCACAGTGTTTGTGGCCAGGCCGCTAGGCTTCCGCACGCCGGGTTTGGCGCCAATCGGTCCAGGCGTTCCAGCAGGGCATGGCGGACATTGTGTTTTGCACCCCTTCTTGCCCCCCACGTTGAGGGGGGGCGAACCCAGACTCCAACGGGGTCGGGAGCATCGCCGGTTGTCTTGGTGACCCCAGAAACTATGGACTTGACACCGATTTCAGCCGTTTTCGGCCGTCTTCACGCGGGGACCACCGTGTATCCCCACCCCCGGGGGCGCTAGGGGCCCCCGACTCCCGCAGTGTTTGTGGCCAGGCCGCTAGGCTTCCGCATGCCGAGTTTGGTGCCAATCGGTCCAGGCGTTCCAGCAGGGCATGGCGGGAGTTGTGTTTCGCACCTCTTCTTGCCCCCCACGTTGAGGGGGGCCGAACCCAGATTCCAATGGCGTCGGGAGCGTTGCCAGTCGTCTTGGTGACCCCGGAAACTATGGATTTGACGCCGTTTTCGGCCATCTTCCCGCGGGGACTCCCGCGTACCCCCACCCCCAGGGGCGCTAGGGGGCCCCGACCCCCGCAGTGTTTGTTGCCAGGCCGCATGGTGTATGCCTGCCAAGTTTCGTGCCAATCGCTCCAGGCATTGCGGAGCCTATGCGAAACACACACACACACACACACACACACACACACACACCCAGGCTTTTCTTTATATATATAGATTGCAGTTTTTGCTTTATTTTTGGATATAAAATGTCATTGTTAATCTTGTATATATACGGTACTTAGGTTTTTTCTTGTTTTATATTTTCAGATATTATGATCAGCTGTGTTCTATCGAGCCAAAGTTTCCATTTTCCGAAAACCAGGTAATATGAGAGCTTTTTAAAAAACATTTTTGATATGCACAAAAAAGCCTGAGAAGGCAATTAATGAATGGGATAAAACTTCTTTTTTGTGCATGATAACCTTTAAGCCACACTGTTCTCATCACGCCCATGAGTCTGAAGTGTTATGTCTTTGTTTCTTGAAGGTAATAGCATCTATTTTATATGTGTTGAAAAGAAGCACAAGTCAACCAAAGTTAAATTTTAAATCTCTTTTATTTCAAAAGAATTAAGATAAAGACTGCAATTCTATATGCACTTATCAGAGCTTAATCCTCATTGCACTGTGGGACTTCTGAGTAAACAGGTTTAGGATTGTGCCACAGATTTCTCCTAAAAAAATCAGAAGGACTCAAATACTGGGCTTTGACTGGATCATCTCTGTAACTTTTAGAAAATGGCTACAAGCCCAGATGTGTGTGCATGTACACACATGTACGCAGAGCAGTTGGATGTAAATAGGACTCCTAGTGTTTATAAGATTCTTTTATCTCACACTGTTGGCTTTGTATTGTTACCAAGTTTTCTGATGTTTAATTTTTGTAGTGGTTTTCCAGCTTAGATCGTAAGCAAAAAGAGACTTGTCTTAAAACTATAAACTAATGTACACTCCCGTCTTTAGATCTGTGTAACATTTACCTGGAAAGATGCTTTTGACAAAGGATCACTATTTGGAGGATCTGTCAAACTTGGTAAGTGACAGTTTTGAACTGAGAATTTGGGCATATATTGTAGAAGTGTGCTATGAAAAATGGGGTGAAACCTAAACAGCCTTCAAATGTGTTTCCATGAGTTGTTAGTCAAAAATTATAACATTTGAAAGGAGCGGTAGCTTTATATTGATTTAAGATGGTTGCATACAGGGGATAGACTTCTTATTTGCCTGCATGCTAACACTTTTCCTGAAAATATAATTTCACACAAAAAAGCACACACCCAAAAGCCATTTCTCATATGGCATTATCAAAATATAATACCATATTGACCATTAGGTTTTCATGACCCAGTTCATGCAAATTTTATGCCATTTGTATGTTCATAAAATGTACGCCTTAGTAGCAGATGTATGTTTCTGATTTTTCTGGGTTGCCCTTACTGACTTAACTGAATATGCAACCTGATCCTGCGCATATTTACTTGGAATAAGAATTCAGTTCAGTGGAGCTTATTCCAGTAAGATTTCATGGCATTGTAGTTTTGCAGTGCAATCCTAAGCATGTCTTACTCAGAAACAAGTTCTCACTGTGTTTATTAGTGCTTACTCCCAGGAACGTGTGGATTAAGGAACGTCAGTGCACTTTGATTTCTTTAAAAGCTTGCTATATACAGTATATTTCATAAACCACCTGCATTTCAGACAAAGATCAGGTGAAGTAAAAAGGTTTTGAAAGGTTTCTTTGGTTGTGGAAGCTGAAGCATCATTTACGGTCATGGTTTCATTTTTTTCCTCAAATACATTTGGTTATAGCCATACTTTACCATGTATCCCTTATCTGAAATCCAGACTATTCCAAAATCCAGACATGTTTGGCCAAGACTTTGTTTAAAAAAAAACAAAACACTTTCTGTAGTGTCAACACTAGAAGGTCTTGTGCTCATTCCCATGTACAGTGCAGATACAGGCTATTAGTTCTGTTCTGTGCTCTGAGGTGTGTACCTCTACAAGCACTGTTGAAAAAATGCAAAGAGGCCTTATGGGTAACAGTGAAAAGAGCAAGAAGCAGCATTTCTCATATTTATGCAATTCAGAAATATAGACAAATCCAAAATTCAGACATGTTCCTGTTCCAAGCAGTTCAGATAAGGGATACTCAACCTGTACTTGTTCTAGTCTCATTGAAACAGGCTTATCTGCCAATCCCTCTATATCATCTAATTAATTCAATTAAGACTGTGACTATTTTTCAAGTGCAGGTAAGAATTCTGTATCATATGTACTTTGTTTCAGCTCTGGCAAGTTTGGGCTATGAGAAGACATGTGTGTTATTCAATTGTGGAGCACTGGCTAGTCAGATAGCATCAGAACAGAATCTTGATAGTGACGAAGGACTAAAAGCTGCTGCTAAACATTATCAGGTATGACAAACTGCTCATTGAACAGATACTTGGAAATTCAATTAAATTAAAATGTTGGATATCTATTTTAAAGCTTTATCAAACAGTCAATCAAACAGTATTTATATACTGCTGTTCAACAAGAAGTTCACAAAACAGTTTGCAGGCAAAAAAATAAAGTTAAATGGCTCCCTGTCCCAAAAGGCTCACAATCTAAAACAAAACAATAATAGCAGACAACCACCAGGAACAGCACTAGAAAAGACACTATGCTGGGGTGAAGAGGGACATTTACTCTCCCCCCTGCTAAATATAAGAGGAACATCACTTGAAAAAGTATCTCTTGTCCAGTTAGGAGGGAGTTGCTATGGAATAAATATGGAATAGTCAGTTGAATGGGAGACAGCTTGGGATAAATACTCAGTATCAATCTGGGAGTTCTGGATTTGAGTTGTAGCTTAGGCATGGCTGTAGATAGGCTTTGGGAACCCTGCTACTGTATATTTCACCCTTATTACTCTTTCTGAAAGGATAGCTGCCTGTAAAATCTTCAGCAAATTTAGTTCTGATTTGGACTTGCTTCTTAGTAAAGTGTATTTTATACTATTGCTCATTCTCTGGACAAGAGAAACCAGACAGCAGATGCCCTAACTATGGAATAGTTTGGAAAGTAGTCAGGGAACAACTGGCATCCCTTACTTTTTTTCATCTAGAGGGTCTAATATTAGACCCTACATTCTGTCCTTTCTAAATAACTTTCATGATCACCTGCACAGATGCCTGATTTTTTTTTTAAAAATAAGATTACTTGATAACTGTTCTTCATTGAGATTAAAAGGTATTGGCAACATCTCTATGGTTCAAGGACAGTGTCTTATAAAAACATAGTGGACCTGGCACTTTTGGTGATAAGGAAGTGTTTGCTTTTCTGTCTTGTTCTTTTCTTTCTATGGAACAATTTGATCACTGTTGCACAAATTGATCACTATTGCACTATTGCACTATTGCAATTTAAATATCTGCAAAGAAATGTATTTTTGCAAATGTTCTTAATCTTGCATAAGAGTCTTGTGGGATCAAACCAAAGGTCTATCTGTTACTGCAGTGGTCTCCAAACTGGAGAAAAGCTTCTCTGGTGCAAACGGCACTTTCTGTTCCGCCCAGGAAGCTCCAGAAGACCTGACTATGGCCTCCAGGGTGTTTGTTGCCAGCTGCTTCTGGCAACAAAGCATGCCTCATGACTGGTGTTCTGTGCAGATATAGCTAGCTGCAAAGGACCCTGGGGACTGTAGTCGGCGTCTTTTGGAGCTTCCCTGGCAAAATGCCAGGTGCTGTTCATGCTGGGGAAGAAGCAGGTGGTCAGTGGATCTGGCCTATGGGATGGAGACTGCTGTGTTACAACAGTCTGTCTTCCACAGTGGTCAACCAGATACCTCTAGGCACAAATAGGAAATACCTACACTACAAGTAGTAGTGTAGGTATTTACAGGTAGGATATACCTACACTACTTCTGCAATTGTTTTCCTGCAGCTGGCATTCAGAGGCATCTGTTCATCCTCTTTTGTTCAGAATAAGAGTTCTTTGTTCATAATAGAGTAAACTCAGCCCTGGCTAAACAACCTGCCTGATTTTGAATATTTTGGTTATGATCAGTATGTAAGGTTATGACGTATGTAGAATTTTGCATTATGGCTTGCGATACATGTCTAATTTATTGTATCCCAACTTTATACAGGTGTGCCCCAAGATCCATGGTTTCAGTTATCCACAGATACCATAGATACAGGGAAGCCTATTACAAATCTCTTTTCATTAACTTTGTTGCAGCAAAACCATCTACATTAACTTTGTTGCAGCAAAAACATCAGCAAAACTGATGTTCCCCTATCTTTAAAAAGGTATCTTTGGTATCCACAGTTTCAGATTTTCAAGGTGGGGTTCAGAATAGAACCCCAGCATATACCGGGGCATGCCTGTATTAAGAAGTTATTTACGCTAATCTAAGCCTGCAATTCTGTACACAGATGGCTTAAATCCAATTGACTTCAGTGGAATTTAAGTTGTCAAACCACACAGTCCTGTACATGTTAATTCAGAAATTCCTGCTTTCTTCAGTGGTGCTTACTCCCTAGTAGTTGCTTTTAAGATTGCAGCCTAAATTGTGCAGAATTTCAACCTGGGGTTTCTTTTGTTAGCTTCTCAATTGTTTAGTCTTGCACAAATCATCCTGCTGTAATAAATGCAAAACCAGCACAACATGAAACAATCTGGCTAGGTGTTCGTGGAGTCTTGCCTGGTGATAATGGAAAATGTATATTTAATAGAATGTATTCTTCTTTCAAGTTTGCTAGTGGTGCCTTCCAGCACATTAAAGACACTGTCCTCTCCTCATTAAATCGTGAACCCACAGTGGACATCTCCCCAGATACAGTTGGCACACTAAGTCTTATCATGTTGGCTCAAGCTCAAGAAGTCTTTTTTCTAAAAGCTACTAGAGGTATGTCAGCTACTGCTTAGAATTTATATTTGAAAGCAGCAATTCTCAAACTGAATCACAACCCACAAGTGGTTTGCAGCCCAATTTTTTGTGCCATATGTGCTCTGCTATGCTTCCTGGTTGCAAGGGTTTACAGTTTTTTTTTTAACATGAGAAGCCTACCTCTAGATCGTGTTTTCGTCAGTGATCCTAGAGTGCTTGGTGGTCTTTCACCCTTTCAGGGCCAAGTTGCTTTGGGTTCTTGCTGATGAAAACATGCTTTGGAGGCAGGCTTTTTTTGTAAAAGAAAATGAAAGCTTGGCAACCCAGACATTGTGGTGGTGATGTAATCGAGTTGCCATCAAAACTTGCGGGTTGCTGAGCTCTGCACTGGCGATGGGTCTGAGGATAAAAAGTTTGAGAACCACTGTTTTAAGGGTTTGATATTGTGTTTGAGGGTATTTGTGTTAGAATATTTATATATAATACTACTTTTAAACAAAACATTCACAAAGTAGCTTACGTGACTGCCACCATGTGCGTTAATGGCCATGCTTGTAGCTCATAGACCAGTTTGACAATCATTATTCTAGGTTATATCATCCGTTATCAATAAGGTCAAATTATTTTATCTACCTGAAAACAGGTTTTTAATGAGTTTGTTCTTGAGCTCTTCTTCACAAAGATCACACTTTTCTAAAAAGTTAACAGGCTGATAGGTGGCTTGTGGATTCTGAAAATATTAACACTTACTTTGTGTGTGTGTGTGTGAGAGGGAGAGGGAGAGGGAGAGGGAGAGAGAAGTGGGAAGCAGCAACAAAAGTGGATCTTTCTGAGATATCTGTGAATTGCATTGTTGCCCTGTGGACTTTGGAGGCTTCTGAAACACCATCTTCATACAGCCTAGTGAACATGTGAGTCAAAATGGTGCAAAAAAAAAAAATTTGCTAATCCTGATGAGATGTTTATAGCTTGTTCCCCATATGCTAAGTCTGTGGTTCTCAAACTTTTTAGCACCAGCAAAACAATCACACACCCCTCACCCTTTCCAGCATCCCATCATCCCATATTTTCAATATGCTCTAGGTGCTTCATGACCCACCTGAAATTGGCTCATGATCCACTGGTGGGTTCCACAGTTTGGGAGCCATTGTGCTAAAGCAATCTAATTGGACTTTTTTGAAAGCTTTTTAATCAAAGCCTTTCAGAAATAATTTCACTTAAATATTTTCCCCTGGAATAATTGATTTCATGATGCAGGTTTGAATGTACTTAAAACATACAATTGGATGTTAATTTGCAAAAACAAAATGCTACTGTTTTATATTGGACATAATTGGAATATGGTGAGAATCTGTGGTCTTGTTTCCTGTAATAAATTGCATATGTGAAAATGTGTTTGGCTACCAGATAACTTTGCAAACTAACATCAGTTCTGTTTTTGTTTTTAGATAAGATGAAAGATGCCATCATAGCCAAACTTGCAAATCAAGCTGCTGATTACTATGGTGATGCTTTCAAACAGTGTCAGTACAAGGATACCTTACCCAAGGTTAGTAAATTCATAGTAGAGGGTGCATGTGAAAAGTACAATTTGCTTTGAGTTGACATGCTTTGTTTTTGAAGCTGTCAATGGCATTCGCAAACACTTTATAATCTTTGAGTGTTTGGGATTGTGTGTATGACTGAAGGGCAGAGTAATATTTTGAATTATAAGGTAAGAATCCAGATAATATTTGCAAATTTTCATTAACCTTGAAAAGCACATAGGATAATGCTAAATTAACAAAGTACTGCGGAAATGGGTTTCCATTACCTGCCCTTTTGAGAAGGGGAGGATAAAAAGTGTAGTAATAAATTAAACACACTTGAAATGGGAAGTATATACTTCAAATGGCGTTCAGCTTCCAATGTGAGATGTTTGTGACTGTCTCTGTATGCATGTGGCCTGTTTACTTCCTTACTAAAAATGATTTCAAACTAACATGCTTCTTGTTGGGTTTTCATATTTCTCTGTACTGTCATCTTATACAATCAAGAAAGTCTAGCCTTGGATACGCTTGATGTTAGTATGGGTTCACTGCTGCTTGATTTCAAGGATCTAAAACATTGAGAATGAAAGCAGCGACTTAAAAATAAGCTTTTTAAAGAACAAATTAAATATATGCATTCTCATTTGCATTTTGGATGATCATTTGAGATGCTGCAACTCTGGAGTCTATAAAAAGGTTGTTCTTTGCTTTAGACTTGGACTATTTGGGCAGAATCCCATCCACGGCCCCCATGCCACCATATGGCCACTGCTGTATCCTGCAGGGTGAGGGAAGCTGCTGTAGATCTTTGCGATATGGGAACTTCAGTTCCCTTGCCCTATGTAGTACCCCTATAGCCCTCCTGAGTCTGCTCAGATCTGCACCAGTGAAATCACTGCTGCAGATTTGAGTAGCCTGTGTGTGGCTTTGTGTGTGTGGGGAATAGGATCCTATGGCAGTCTCTACTGCTGTCTCTGCTCCCCCCCCCCCCGCCCAGCCTGAACCACCCAAGCTCAATTTTCAGTTTAAACAATCCTCCTCTTCCTCAGTGTAGCTGTTACTTGTTTCATTTTAAAATGCTTATGTCTTATCTAGTTTTAATAAAAGGGTACGAGTTAGCATTTTAAATGTACACATCTGCTTACATAGATCACACAGCTGCTTAGAGTGAGCTTGAACAGGCAAGAGAATTAGTTCAGAACTTGGAATTTCGGTCCTGAAGACACATCTTCTTAGTTTATTTAAACTGTTTGGGCACATCTGTAGTGAGTTTCGTGGAAATCATGATAGGTTTTGCAAACCAACTCATGTCCATTTGTACTATATAGATTCTTTATGGATCTCTATGAAACTAGCCTTCCGTGTAGGGTTAAGCATTTTGTAATATACAGTGTGTTCATAACAACTTGTAGTCCTTGCATATCATCTTAGACCTGATCTACACAGCAGCCGAATGAGGTGGTAGAGTAGAATGTACCACTTCAGAGTGTGAGTGAGAATACATGTTATCACATATTCTTTTTTTCTAGGTATGCTTTCATGTGTGAACTGGCAGACTATATTTGGCAGCTACTTCCAGAATTGCAGCAGTACTTTCTTGGAGCTACTAAACATTGCTGCTCAGTGTATCTGTTCCATTTGTCATGCACAACACCTTTTGCTGTGCAATTACATACCTGATAGTTACATGTTCAGAGAAGTAAAGCTACATAGATGCATGTGTGGAATCTTGGTGACTTGGTTAAGAGTTGGCTTTTCATACATTTAAGTTTTCGATTGTTCCTTTGTGTATCTTAGGTTCCTTATCGGTCCTTACTGTACTTTTAAATGTATACTTATAATGTAAGCTTGTTCATTTCAGGTATAGTAGTTATTTATGTGAACTGAAATCCCTGAACCAATTTAAAATGTCCCAAATTAAATGCAGGAGTGGTACCCATACTTTCACCAAACATGATCGATTCATAGTCACATGGTGTCCCGTCTCATGTCTTTAACCTATCTAAACCATTAATTGGGTGACTCTAATGTCCTGTTCTTCTTCCTCTTTCTTCCTGCATCCCATGTTGTCTGTGATGGTTTATGTGGTTGGACTTTCCCTTGGTCAGTATTTTTATTTCCAGGAGGTGTTTCCTGTTCTGGCTGCAAAACACTGCATAATGCAAGCCAATGCAGAATTTCATCAGTCTATATTGGCAAAGCAACAGAAGAAATTTGGTGAAGAAATAGCAAGATTACAAGTGAGTAACTTTTTTAAAATGAAGAAATGAAATGCAGTACTATAATTGCTCTGGAAGAAGAGAAAACTGTTTGAAGAATTAAGTAGTGATTTGCATATTCTCTTGTCTTTTCTGTTCCTGGTTTTCTTCCAGAAAGAGGTGAATTTTGCCTCCATTTTCTGTGGCAGTTTTGTTGAAAAACTATGGCCATTCAGCATAATTAAAATTGTGTATTTTGGAGGAAGTACGCATTTTTTAAAGTTTCAAGAAGGGAAATGTTATTGCTGAGTTCTTATACTAGGGAATGTTAGCTTAGTGTAGAATTATCTCATTTGAGGAGCATCTGTGTGGCAGACAGCCTAGGGTATTTAACCGTATTGGCATTTTAAAAGTGCAAAGTTTTGAGTTTATGATAGATAGCATTATGATAGAAACTGTAGATTCAGTAGTTCTGCATAGCAATAACTTTATGATGTCTGCTACTACACAACTTGTTCTGTACATTCAAGCAAACATCTTGCTGATACTTCTCAAGGGTGCTTGCCGTATGGAGAACCCATAAATAACAGTTATATGCCTTTTAGTTATAGCAGATGCTAGAAACTGTGTATATTAACATCAGCTTCATTTATTTTGAATTTAGCATGCTGCTGATCTAGTAAAAACCGTGGCATCTCGCTATGATGAATATGTAAATGTAAAAGACTTGTCTGACAAAATCAGCCGTGCGCTTACAGCTGCTAAGAAGGACAATGACTTCATCTATCATGACAGGATTCCTGATCTTAAAGATCTAGAGCCTATTGGAAAAGCCAGCCTTGTGAAAGCCACTCCAGTTACTGTTCCTCTGAGTCAGAAGTTTACTGGTAAGGGTATTTCTAATGGCAGTCTCGTGTAGCCTTTGATTTCCACAATATCATTCTCATTTCTAAGTTTTAGATTACCTTTTCCCCAAAGGTTAAGGATCAGTTATCTCTATTGTTGAAAAGCTTACTAAAACTGCAATCCTATACACACTTATCAGAAACTAATTCCCATTAAACTTAGTGGAACCTGCTTCTGCGTAGACATGCACAGGTGTTCTCTGTAGCTTTCTTATGAGTAGCACTTTAAATTTCTTTGGTAGTTGTGATGGGCTATTTTTTCACACTTAAATGACATTTTGATAGTCTTTTCTGTAATAAACACCCATCTCAGTGCACTTGTAAAAGTGTCATTAGGCAAAACATCACCATACGTTGCAGTCCAATCTTTTGAGCCGTCACATGTGTAGTCACACTACTCACATTGGGTAGCTGCTGCATTTGTGCTTTGCCATCTCATCTGTAACATTATTGTGGATACTGGGATGGCTAGGCAGCTAAGAATCACACATTGCTTGAACACTATGGGACCCTACCTGACTAGACCCTCTGAAGTACCTTTTTTTGCAACTTCAAGAAACACAGCTGTTATCCAAACTTTTCATTCAGTGATGGCTTCTCACTTCAAGTGATCATATTGAACCATCTTCAGGTCAGATCTGCCTTTCCAGGTAGCTGCAAGTAGAAATGTCCCCTACAGTATTGTTCACTTGCCTATAAAGAAACCCCTTCTTGTATGTATGCATTCATACTCCTGCTCCTACAAATGTTAAACCACAACTTAATGGGAAATTTTGATTTTTAATTATTTTTACGGTGTCTGTGTGCATGTGCTTTTTTCAGTTTTTTATTTCCAGAATCATAGCGCACGTGGTGATAGCCTGGTTCTTCAAATACATGTTTGGTAGGGATATAAAAGCAGTGGGTTTTTCAGTCTTTGTTAATAACACTTTAATGAACAGATTTGTTTGAGAAGATGGTTCCCCTGGCAGTACAGCAAGCTCTTACTGCTTACAACCAAAGAAAGGCAGACTTGGTGAACAGATCGATAGCTCAGATGAGGGAGGCCACCAATCTGGCAAACGGGTGAGTTTATTTATTTTTCTTTGGCACACCACAGATACTGCTGACAAAGCTGGGAGCAGGGAATCACTTTAAGGATGTCTCTTGATGGTTTTCAGCATTGTGTTGCCATGGCCATGTAAGATGTTTCCCAAGCCCAAGGATGCTGGTTTGAAATGAATCTCCATTAGCCCTAAAACTCCAGTACCTTGTGTGTGACAGAAAGTATCCTCAACAATTTACCTATTACTTCCAAACATACTTGTTTATTGAGTGCAGAGAAAACGCTGTTGCAAATGTTTCAGTTTTGTTTTCTTAAAAAAATTAGTCATGATTGACTGAACGTAAATTATGTAGTATTGTGCAAACTTTAAAGCCGCTACAAGTTGAAGTGGTCCATATTTTTCCTCAGAGTGCTTGCATCCCTCAATCTCCCAGCTGCTATTGAAGATGTATCTGGGGATAGTGTTCCTCAGTCTATCCTACAGAAATCTAAGTCTGTGATTGAACAGGGAGGAGTCCAGACAATTGATCAGTTGATGAAAGATCTTCCTGAACTGCTTCAGAGAAATAGAGAGATCTTGGATGAGGTAAGTGTACAATAATTTTAATAGGTGCCAGTAATAGCAACTGTAACTTCTTCCACTCAGTGGTACCAACTGAGTTGTATATTAAGTTTGCTGATGGGTATTCAGTGGAATTGTAGGCATCAGGCTTGCGGTTTTGCTTCACTTTGTTCATTACTTCAGATTTTTCTAACATTAATTAGAAATACTTTTAAAAAAAACAAACTCTTGAAGTCTTTAAGGATATTGGATGAAGAAGAAGCAACCGACAATGAACTGAAGAGCAAGTTTAAGGAACGTTGGCAAAGAACGCCGTCAAATGATCTTTACAAGCCTCTGAGGGCAGGTAATATTTGTGTAGTCGTCCCTCTAATCTTTATGTTGGGTTATTATAGTGTATAAATTTGCACATAGCTGTATTTTGTATTTATTATTGTTTATCAAAGACTATTTAACGACTTAGAATTCCCAATTTTTGATTTTGAGCTGCTTGAAGTATTTCCTACTCCCAAGAATGACTTGTACTCCAAACTAGAATAAAATTACTGAAATGCAAAAAGAATCTGAAAATATCAACTTGAAGTAGTTATTCTGGATTAAATATATGCTATAGTTTGCTGGTCTACCTCCATAATATGGCAATGTTTTGTATTGTATTCATTTCAGTAGTTTAACTAGGCAAGAATTGAAGTAATTTACTTGTTTGAACCAATCTAGGAATAAAAATAAAGGTACATTTTTCAGATGGAGCATATCACCAAGATAATTAAGGGAGGATCCATATACATTGAGGAGCCATATGTTATAATAATTTCTGAAGCTGGAAATAGCAGACATGCCTATAATTGGGAAATATCAGAGTCAGCAAGACATTATCAGTAGCTTCAGTTGAGGTGGTGCAGTTTGAGCTAAGATGGTATGGCAGTGTTGGGGAGAGGGTTACCCTTGTTCAGAGGCAGTCCATCCTTGTAACTGGCCAAGGCAGTTGTATTAACTGAAAATCACTTACATTTTTCTATAATGATTGAAGCCTATACATTTAATCAAGCACCTGAATAGAAACATTGAGGCTGACTGAAACTTCATCTATGGCCAATAAACCATTGCTTAAAGCCAGAGATTTTACAATACAGTCTCTTTGGATCAAACCACTGCAGATATATAGAACAATGGTCTTAAAAATCTAAATGGAAACTGTTTCTAGCAGAATACAACAAAAGGCAGGCCGTCACTACCAATCCCCCAAAGTCTTAGAACCCATATAAAACAAAGAAGGGAGTAGTTTATTAAGACTCTTCCAGTGAGGAAGGAGTATTTGGCAGATAGTTCAACAGACTAATTTTAGAAGGGGTAGAAGCTAAATAATTTATCTCTTACAATTCTTGTTTTCCATCAGAAGTAAATCAGATGAAACCTTGGTCCCGTCAGTAGAATTGATTGGGTTCGCAAAATAATCTATCAGACATGGTGTATTGGTACATTTCTACACAAATAAAAGACAGTATTTCACCTGTATGTTAGATTTATGACAAGACATGTGAACAGCAAACCTCTCTGCTTTTTTGTAGAGGGAGCCAATTACCGTAATATCTTGGATAAAGCTGTGCAAGCTGACAAACAAGTTAAAGAACGCTACCAGTCTCATCGGGATACAATTTCACTGTTATGCAAACCAGAACCAGAACTGAATGCAGCAATTCCATCTGCAAATCCAGCAAAAACTATGCAGGGTAGTGAGGTAAGAAAATAGAAATTCATTTTAATGACTAGGTTGGACAATAAGGTGTTGGAAGGTTCCTAACATTTTAACTGATCATATTTGGAGATGCTTGTTCCTGCTTTCTTTAAGAAATGTTGGCAGATCCAATCACCCATACTTTACGTTGGCCCCAAATTGGTCAGGTCTGTGTCCTATGATTTGGTCATTTCCATGAAATGGAGAAAATAACTTCACGGTTCTAGTTTGAGTTTTCTTATTAATCACTTTTATTTTTATATGCTGCAGTCTTTATGCCGCAGTATTGGGCAAAAATAAGTACTAAATAACAGTAAACAGAAACAATCTCTGGTTCTGTTTTTTATCTTGTGATGCAAGGTAAGATAAGTTAGCAGGTTACCCCTGCTAACTGGGCAAGAGGCACTTTTCACGTTGTATTCTTATATTTAGCAGGGGGAGAGTAATTATCCCTCTTCACCCCAGCACAGTGTATTTTCTAGTGGCTGTTGCTGGTGGTGTTTTGCATATTTTTAGATTGTGAGCCCTTTGGGACAGGGAGCCATTTAACTTTATTATTACTATTTGCCTGTAAACTGCTTTGTAAACTTTGTGTTGAAAAGTGGTATATAAATAGTATTTGATTGATTGAAGGTGGAAAATAATGATTTGTAAAAATGCTGAAGTAAGAACACCAAAGATGAACTATGGTTTTGTTTCCTAGGTGGTTAATATTCTAAAGTCCTTGCTAGCTAGTCTGGATGAAGTAAAAAAACAGAGAGAACAACTTGAGAGTGATCTGAAGTCAGTAAACTTTGACATGACAACCAAATTTCTGACAGCACTTGTGCAGGATGGTGCCCTAAATGAAGAAGCAATTTCTGTTACTGAGTTGGATCGAATTTATGGAAGTCTCACGCATAAAGTACAAGAGACCCTGAAAAAACAGGAGGAACTGCTCAACAACATCCAGGTATCTTGAATGCTGGAATATGTTCTAAGGGCCATTCTGGGACAATGGGCATTTTGGCATAATTTGTTTAAAAGTTATTCTGTTGTTTAGAAGTTCATATCCTGAAACATAATTATTGTAAATATTTAAATATAAAGCTCTTGTATATAAAATTACCAATATAAAATACTAGTAATAAAATCTGTTTTAGCAGCTATGGCTGTACTTCAGCAATCAACAACAGTTGATTCTTATCTCTTAATTCTATGGGATAGAATGCAATTGCTGAAACCCTTTTAAAACCTGTGTTTCTCTTCCTCATGGCAGAATTCTCATCAGGAATTCTCAAAGATGAAACAATCAAATAATGAATCCAATTTAAGAGAAGAAGTGCTAAAGAACTTGGCTGTAGCCAATGACAACTTTGTTGAACTTGTAGCCAACCTGAAAGAAGGCACAAAGGTGTAGTAATGACGTACATTGTTTATAAGAATACCCCAGGTTTATTTTATTGTGCTTTCACTTGGTCCCTTTCTTTAACGTGTGTCAAATATATCTAAACTGCACAATAGCCTACTGGAATGTATTTCTGTGAACAGTCTGGAGAGAATGCAAAGGGAGAGGGACGTTAAGGGCCGAATCCTATCCAATTTTCCAGCCCTGGTGTAGCCGTCCCATTGGGGTGTGTGATGCATTCTGTGGTGGAGGGGGGGATCAGGGAGGCCTCTTCAAGGTAAGATAACATTTATTCACTTACCTCAGGGCTGCATTGCAGCTGCATTGGCACCAGAAAGTTGGATAGGATTGGGCCATCAGCTGGGCACGGAGTCGTTGTACGTTGCTACATTGTAGTAGCCATTGTATTGGGGCAGTATTGCAATAACAGCGTTCTTGGAAGTTTGACTATATGCAGGGTATTTCTTTATGTATGTCCCTCCTGATAAATGAAAAGAGTTCTACTCCCAATCATCTAGCCTGGAAAAAGTAAGACTGCCTGTTGAATTTGAGCCAAGTAAATCTTAATTAGGGAGCATCATGCCAGAATACACCGTAGTATCAAGTGAACAGAGGAAAGCCCCACGACCACATGAAATAGATACTACAGTAATTACTAGAACTGCATGTTTGAATAATTCTAATAAGACTTGTTTTCATTTTTGTAAAATACCCTGGTCTGATCAATATTTCTGTGACATGTTATGCTGCTAATTGAATGCTGGGTTATAAGAACTTCAATTCCAAAATCAAGTATATGTAGGTTATGCTACGCAGTAGGAGACAGGACCCAGGAAAACTTGCAGTTCATGTATTTGGTCTGTCTAGTCATATTTCCTTTATGTATTTAATTTTGATGTATGCCTACGTAAATGTATTTTATGTAAGCCTAAGTAGAACATTATTGCATCAACCTCCATAGCATTCAGTTCCACGAACTTCTCATTATTTTCTAGTAGTGATGTTGGAAACAACAGTGACAAATTGAGTTCCTTCAGCTTTGTTCTGCTTCAGGTTCCTTACCAATTTTTCTTAATATTGAAAACCTTGCGGATTGTCAGTAATTGATTTTCTATTTGCAAAGTGTACATTCAGAATATTTACTGTGGTTTTTGTTTTTAGTTTTACAACGAACTAACTGAAATCCTTCTGAAGTTCCAAAACAAATGCAGTGACATTGTTTTTGCACGCAAAACGGAAAGAGATGAACTTCTGAAGTAAGCTTGTTGTGTTTTCAATTGTTAGAGCAAGTACTTTGTCTTAATCATTTGGTTAATTGCCTTGTAGTAATGGGTGCTTAAGTAGGAGGTATCTTTTTAAAATGATAAGTTAGCATAAATGCTAAATTGCAAGGTGTCCTTCCAAGGAACCTACTTTAGTTTTCCTGTAGTATTTTTTTTATCTTTATATATGTCATCTTTTAATGATAAGGGCTAAATACTAATGCTGTCTTGCTCTCTCTATATAATTGTTGAAAGGTCTTCAAGGTAGCTCAGGCAATAGTTGACTTGTTGATTCCAAAAGATGAGATGCATGGAGGATTGTAAATCTGTCATTGGACCAGTCTTTGGTTGGTGTAAGACTAGACAAGCTTTTGTTTTGCATTTCTTTGAGCAAACTCCTAACAGTTGCTACCTGCTTGATAGACTGCAATTTGTAGGCTTGCATTTTCTTATTTCAAACAGCTGACACCCCCTCTCCAAGAAGTGGTGCCATCAGTCTAGCCATTGCAGTGTAGTCAGAGACATCATTGGCAACAAGATAGTGCTATCCGGATATCCAGGTTCCTAGTTCTTGCTGCATTTACATGTATAGAACCTTAACAGGTTCGCTCATCTCATTCTACAATCTTTTATTTTGTCTGCATGTTTTTTCATAAGCCACCAAAGAATTTCACAGCTCCAAAGAACTGTATCTGGAGTTTTCTGTTCCTGCCTTCCTGCTGTAGCCATTCTCTTTGCTCTAGGCCAGCAGTTCCCAAATGGATCTGTGTGGCCCACTAGTGGGTCATGACCCAATTTTTGGTGGTTCATGATTCTTAACAAGGCAGATTAGGCTATGTGCATCAAGGGTTAAGCAACCTGATACGGGGGAGGGCGATACTTCTGAATTGCCATTATAGCCACAGAGGCTTGAGTGGCTGGTGGGGTGAACTATTTTTAGGTGGGTCCTGCTGCTAAAAAGTTTGGGAACCACTGCTCTTGGCCATTTATGATTTTTGAGGAATCCTCTGGAATAACATGAGGTAGGTAGAGAATTAGTGTTGCACAGCCCTTGGCAGTAGGACACTTACTTTAAATACAAGCCATAGTGGCTAATGGTAAGCCAAAGGATTAGTAACATCTTACAACATGGATATTGCTTTTGGCTCTATTAACTACATTTTTTAAATCAAAACAGTTCTCGAGATATATCTGATAGCTCACTAAACTATGCTTTGCATAGGTGAGGATTAATCTAATTCAGGGTGCAATCCTAAGCAGCACTGGACTGGTGAGTCTGACGGGCCAGCGCCATGTCCAACGCTGCTTAGGAGACACTGGACTCTCTCCCATGGCAAGGGAGTGTGCACTCCCTTACCGTAGGGGAGGCTCCAGCCTCCCCTATGTGCTCCTCTGATCTGTGCCCGCTAAAGAGCCAGGCGCAGATCTGAGGAGACCGCATGGCCCAAATCAGGGCTGTGCAGCCTCACTGATGTGCTTAGGAGGTGGCCGTACGTCCACCTCTCAAGCCCGCCCAAGTCCCGCCTCCCCCCTCCCACCTATCCCTATATGGGACAGAGAATCCCTTGCGCCAACTCTCTTCAGTCGGCACAAGGGAGGCTCTCCGTTGGCGCTCTGAAGCTGACGCTATGAGTAGCATCGGCTTCAGAGATGGAGTGCTGACACTGGTGCTATGGCACTGCATCGGCGCTACGCCCCTTGTGCCAACACTATGATGTAGCGTTGACTCAAGGGGCATGCTAGGATTGCGCTGCCCATGTTTCTCATCCAGTGGTACTTGAGATGGTGTCTGGGGGTACTCTTAGCACCCTCAGAACCTGGCAGCAAGACCAGCAATACAACACGACAAGCAGCAATAGGAGGCTCAGCATGGTGGGCTGATCGCTAGTATATGCATTTTGTGCGCTCGAAAAAGTCCTCCTATCCTCCTTGAGCCTCTTACTAGTATTTGTTGCATTGTATCTTGCCACCCAATCCAGAAGTATCTGGCGATGACATCATTGCCAGTTACTTCTGGTGGTCTTCCAATAGGCGGACCATGTGAAGTGGTACAGTGGGGGACGAGACATGCTGAATTGCAGGTATAATTTGACCATGTTTGTAGCTTTCACTGTTGGAGGAGCTCATGTGGTATAAAATACTCAGTCTATGTTGGACAAATATATTGCAACAATCCATGTTATGCTCCAAACCTGATGAAAGTATTTTTCTTTTAAAGAGATCTGCAACAAAGCATTGCTAGAGAACCCAGTGCTCCTTCTTTTCCTTCTGTGCCTGCATATCAGACGGGTCCTGCTGGAGGAAACAAACCACCTGCGTCAACTATTCCAACTCCAGCCCCCAGAACCAGTGTAGTAAGTAAAGACAATTATGTGTAAACCAGTCTGAGGAAACAGAGGCATTCTTAATAAAAGGCATTCGTTGTAATCAATAACATAACTAGCCTAGTTTACTGAGATGTTAGAATCCTGAACATGAGACAAAACCTATTCTGTTACTTCTTCACACTTCTGTTTTTACTTTATCTTTTGGTTGTTCGAAGCTGCTATTAGTGCCATAAATGAAAAATATAATAGAACTGCTCTTGAATTTGTGTCCTATAGTACAGTATATCTCACTTCACTTTATTTAGCCTAGTAAACCACAGCCACCAGCCCGCCCTCCCCCACCAGTGATTTCTGCAGCAGCTACACACACTACTCCTGTACCACCAGTTACTGGGACAGCACCTCCTCCTCCTGGTTCCGCACCAAGCACAGCACCTGCACAGGCACAGGGACCGCCTTATCCAACATATCCAGGGTATCCTGGGTAAGTTATCAAGAATATTTAGCTGTATATTAATTTCTAAGCCAAGATGGCTGTCAGTTATGGTGTATGCAAGAGAATTATGGTGTTATTCAGGAATAACAGCATCAAGTTCAGGTTCAGCTTAAAATAAAATTGAGAGTAAAGTATATACAGGTATGCCCTGGTATCTGCTGGGGTTCTGTTCCATTACCCCCATGGATACCTGAAACTGTGGATACTGGGACGCCTTTTTAAAGGAAGGCAAACATCATTGGTTTACTGCAACAAAATAAAAGATTTGTTTAAATTTCCCCTATCTTTTTTATTGGCATCCCAGTATCCACGGTATCTGTGGATAACTGAAAACGTGGATATGGAATCAGCGGATACTGGGGCACGCCTGTATGTTCTTCCCTTATGTGTTCAGTATAGTGAAACTGAAAATGATATTCTTGTTTCAGCTTGTACTTGGACTGTTTTGGTTAAGGTCAGTATTTTGAGGGAATTGTCACCAACAATGTGGCAAACAGTGGCTCATGTGCTTTTATGTGTTAAATGGCTGCTTCCATAGTTGCAATGTCTGGCCAGCACTGAGCACTTTTAAAATTCCATTGACTTTAAAGGTTTTGAACTGGAGAAATTTAATCTTGGAGATTTCAGTGTTTAAAATTTAAAGTGCCTCACTTTGGATCTGGATCAATCCCAGGGTATGTTTTAGATTTCCAGTTGTAGTTATATGGTTTTTCTTGTACAGACAGGTCTGATTTTATGCTTATCTTCTGTGATTGTCAGAATTTTACATAGTGCTGTTCTAATTACATTCTTGCATCTTGATAGAGTTAAATATTTTCATGTATGGCTTTTTAAATGTTTATAGCCATCTAATAAGACAGCATTTCTGTTTCCCACCAAGATTTGTGTAGATGCTTGAATACTAAAATGCTTGAGTGCTGGTGGTTTGAGGCAAATTTGAAGCAATTGTCAGCCATTTGTCATAGGACAATGTCCCTTCTGGTGTGCTTAGGTAGCTAATTTTTGGCGTTTTAAAGCCTGTATATTGGAGAACTGAATGAATTGCTGTGGACATGGCTGAAAAATATTTTATGTTTGTAAACCCAGAAACAGAATTCTGTTTCATAACAATGGAAATACATTTAAATTTTAGTGTCTGCAGACCCTGTTGGAACTTAAATTTAGACATTTATACCGAAGTTGAGGAATGCTGATTTTATAAAGGAAGCTTGATTTCATGGGAGAATTTTATTATGGGTTGGCTCTGCTTCAGTGTCTCGTGTGCTTTTCTATTCTGCTGCTGTTACAGTATTTTGACTTGTGCATGTTGTAATTTATAGCTTTTTCTTCACAGATACTGTCAGATGCCTTTGCCAATGGGCTACAATCCTTACATGTATGGTCAATACAATGTGCCATTTACACCATCACCTAAGTACCCCAATCCTGGACAAGCACCATACCCTGGACCTCAGCAGCCTGGACACCCCTACCCACAACAACCCTATTATCCACAGCAATAACATATCTGCGAAGAAGTACTGCTTGTTATAACCAAGAGAAACTTGCAATAAGCATACTAAATCTTTAGTTCCAGTTAGTGTACCTCACTGTATTGAAAATGGTCTGTAACTTCTCTCTGGTTAATTACTCAATGCTGTGCTCCCAGTTGGACTCTGACTGTGTTAAACTGTGAGGGATTGGCAAACTGCTGCAAGATTATATGGTCAGAATTGGATTACAGCAAAATTCAACTGTAGGTGCAATTTACATAAAATTAGACCAAAATGTTTCTTCTCAAAAACTGTCACTTCCTTAAAAGATTGAGGTATTTGATATAAAAAGCAAAATGGTACAAGCACCGGGTGTGATATATTCTACAAGCTTTAAAGAGGATTTTCTCCTATATTGGTTTGTATCTTCGGTTTGAGTTTGGCTACCAATATGTTATTTTGTCTAATCAAGGCATTGTAAATCTTAAGTGAAAGATAAATTGCATAGGAACAGTTTAAAAATTTTAAAACACTAGGTATTTCTTACTACCCTATGAACGATGTTCCGTTTCTGCAGGTTAGGCGCATTATTTGCACTGGTTTTTAAAGCTGGGGGGTTCTACTGCACAGTCAAAGTTGGTTGTACTTTAAGATCCTGTAATATAAAAACAATTCCTTAAATCCAGATGTTGTAGTCCTGTCTGAGAATGAGAGACAAAATAAATCGAGATATTTTTGTTTGCTTCTTTTGAAATACTGTCTTCTGATTTGAGACCATTGTGGTGGACTGGTGGTGTTGGCCTATTTTAAAACGAAGAGTCCAGCTGCATGCTGCTGGTCCTCCATCTGATTTCATGATATGCTTATTGGTCTGAACCTAAATTTTAGCGCACGGAGCCTATTCTGAATGTCCTGATGGGGAAGAAGGTTGTGATAAATAGTGATTGGTTAGACTTAAGTTTAGATGGGGTGGAGTATGGTGAACATAGGTTTTTCAAAGTTGTTTCACTTTGAACAACAGTTTGAGGTCTGTCAATCCCTTGAAGTCAAGACCAGTATTCTCTCTTTTCACTAAAACAATTGCTTGACAAATGGCAAACATAGCTGGGCAGCTCCTTTTGCTTGGATATGGTTCTTGATGGGTTTCCTTTCACCTGTGCCCCACAGAGATGGCTATTCCTGTTCTGTTGCTCATTAGAAAGGATATGACTAGGTGCTTGCTAATTCTTCCTGACATCTGCGACTGCAGTAGCATAGGGACCTGAATTGTTAATGAAGGTGACCATAAGTGGTTCTGCTTATCTCAAACTTAGAATGATGTCATTATTAGTAGTTCTGAAAAGAGGGGCAGGGATGGCTGGTTATGAAATTTCTAAAGAAGAATTTCCAAACCCGCAAGGGAAGGCATTGGGAGTTCCAGTAAATCAAGTTTATCTTCTTACCAGAGACTTGTGATCCTGGTTTTTCCCTTGACGTCAGCCTGTTCTCCCATAATGTGCCTGGCCTGGATAACACTTTTGCTTGATATACACTCAAAACCCACATGTGTATTTGGGCAATACAACTGACACAAGCAGGTAGAAATGAAAATATTTACATTTCAGCACTAATAGTTTAAGTACTGAACCACTTTCCCGATATAGGGCAGCAAATTTGTGTGACGCGTGCACATGCAAAAGAGAAGAAGGTGTTTACTGGACAATTTCAGCATCGTAGTGTTTTCCATATAGTTGTATGCACATTTTCATTACCTATGTGTAGGTATGAAACACGGGTTATAGGGATACTTTTCACAGCGTTCTCAAGGTTTCAAAAAAACTAGCTATGCCTTTCCTATTTCACACAAAATTAACCATATGCTCCACAGTACATATTTTGAACTTTTGGTAAGTTGCACATTTAGAGGAGTAAAAAGTACTATTGGCTCCTGGCCAACTGGCAATCGATATACTGTAATACTAAGTTCAAGTAAGAACTTCAGTTGAAACTAGAAGAGGTGGGAGATTTTCTGTGAGAATGCACTTAACTTTCCAAAAAGGCTGAGGGAGGTTTGGAGTAAAAAAAAAATGAGAAGTTCTCACAAAGCACAGTTCATTTATATGGTACAGGAGGTCTGGTCAAGAAGGCAAAGCTGCCATTAAGCCCAAAGATCTGAAGGTGGCCAGTAAGAACACCGGAAGCTTCCGTGAGCAGCAATACCTTGAGAGAATGACTGATAAACTCTGAGGTGAGCTGTCTCCAGCTGCCTGTGAGAGAAGAGTTGTGCTGGGCCAGCTGTTTCTTTGGTGAGAGCAAAGAACCCCTCTGTCAGCCGTTTATCAGCCAGCGTGGAGGCAACCATGTGGCCAGCAAGGAAAGGCCGGACTGTGAAAGTTCTATCTGAATGTAACTGTGGTTGAAAGATTAGAACCTCTTTGTTATTTGTAAAAACCCCGGGGAGAGGCTGTCAGAAAAAAGCCTGTCTATGTGAACCGCCTTGAATTAAAGTCAAAGGAACAATCCAATGACCAAGGAAGGCAATATATAGGTACTAGTATTATCTATATATAAAGAAGAGCGTGGGTGTGTATGTATGTATCGCATAGGCTCCGCAATGTCTGGAGCGATCTTGGCATGCATACACCTTGCGGCCTGGCGACAAACACTGCGAGGGTCGGGGCCCCCCAGCGCCCCCGGGGGTGGGGGTACGCGGGGGTCCCCACGTGAAAACAGTCGAAAATGGCTGAAATCGGCATCGAATCTGTAGTTTCTGGGGTCGCCGGGGCGAGCGGCGATGCTCCCGATGCTGTCAGAGTCCAGGTTCAGCCCCCCCCCTCGGCGTGGGGAGCGAGAAGGGGTGCAAAACACAGCATCCGCCATGCCCTGCTGGAACACCTGGAGTGATTGGCACCAAACCCGGCATGCGCGTGCTGTGTGTGTTGAGACTTGGTTAGTGTAGCACTCCCAGGCTTGAGGGCTTTGCCTGGCAACGCAAGAAGCCCGGGTCTGGCATCTGTAACCAAAAGCAGCATAAGCAGCTCCCAGCAGTGATGACGGCTGTGCTAGCAGACACGAAGAAGCCACGACACACATTGTTGTGCTGAAGATAAGACTTGTATTTGTTACAGCTCACAGTCAAGGTCCAAGTAAAGGTAAACAGAGGTTGTTGTACATCAAGGCAGCAAAACAGGATACAGCAGTTGGTCCAGCAGAATAAACAGATAGTCAAATGGACAGCGTTTCACCCCTCCTCATGTTAAAGACCCACAAAGGACCTGGGCCGCAGTCCTCTCTTAAATACTAGTTCAGCTGATCATGCTGCCCAATCAGGAGGCTGATACTAGCTCCATGGGAGACGTGCAGCCTTGCACGTCCCACCAAGCACAGGTGTCTTCTAATCAGCACTTACACCTGGCAAGGAAGGCCCATTAGCTTGTTGGCCTGATGCCATCAGCCATCCACGAGGGAACAGAGACTCTAGGCCTGGGTCAGACCTTGACCAGTCCTGACAGTGTGGCCTGGCAAGAAACACTGCGGGGGGCAGGCCCCCCTAGCGCCCCCCCGGGGTGGGGGTGCGCGGGGGCCCCCACGTGAGAACGGACGACAACGGCGTTGGATCCGTAGTTTACAGTGTCGCCAAGGTGAGCGACAACGCTCCCAACGCTGTGGGAGTTTGGATTCGGCCCCCCCTCAATGTGGGGGGTGGGAAGGGGTGCGAAACAAGACGTCCGCCATGCCCCGCGGTGACGCCTGGAGCAATTGGTGCCAGACTCGGCACGTGTGTGCCTTGCGGTCTGGCGACAAACACTGCGGGGGTCAGGGCCCCCCCAGCACCCCAGGGGTGGGGGTGCGCATGGGGCCCTACGTGAAAACGCTCAAAAACGGCCAAAATCAGTGTCGGAACCGTAGTTTCCGGGGTCACCGAGGTGAGCGGCGATGCTCCTGATGCGGTTGGAGTCTGGGTTTGGCCCCCGTCAGCATGGGGGGGGGGGTGAGAAGGGGTGCAAAACTCAAAGTCTGGAAGATCATTTTGTTACCCGGGCAATGCCGGGTAACAAAACGCTAGTTGTAGAATAAAGTGCAGTGTAGATTAGGAAATGGTCTCTCATGGATGCAACAATGTTGAGTGCTGCTCACTATTGAGTTTGGCGTTCAGATTCTAAATGCCTCATCAGAGGTATTTATTTTTGGTCAGTAAGATAGATTTATAGCCTAACCTGTACTGACCACAATGGGTTTACTTCTGAGTAAAATACTGCACCCTTTTCAAACATCTCTACTCATCACTGGAGTGCTGCCCTAGCTCAAAAATCTACTAGTTGCATCCAAAGGAAAATGAATGTGGACTAAGATCACTGACTCAATAAGGCAGATAGTCATGACTAACCTTTATTTCAGTGGCATCTTGTCAGGATTCACTTTCTTAGATCCCATTCAGCTATTCCTGAACCCACCCTGGCTCTCTAAAATGTCATCCCTTGGTTTATAGCTTACCTCCAAACACTTGAACTAGGTAACTATTTTAGACTGCTGTGTGGTGCGGCCTTGAGGTGGGCTACTTTTGAATGTAAGCTTGGTGTTGCTATACAATGTATATTGAAAATAAAGTTCTCCAGCAGAGGGCAGTCTCAAATCATGAAATGGAGAATACTTCCCTGTTATAAAAGGGATTTGCTTATTTAAAAATAAAACTCTGCTAACTTTAATACATTTCTAGAGGGTATTTTGTCCAGCACAGGCTCAGTGACGCCTCACTACTTGGGCAATGGATATAGCTGGATAGTTCCCAAAAAGTGCTGCTTTGGAAGCCTTGTTGTTGTTGTTCAGTTGCTAAGTTGTGTCCGACTCTTCGCGACCCCATGGACGACAGCATGCCAGGCCTCTGACTTCCATTAGCTTCCGGAGTTCGCCCAACTTCATGTTCATTGTTTCTGTGACACTATCTGAAACTAAAATGTATCTGAGGATGTTATATGCATGTGTGGCACCAGCACAAAACTTTGGCTGCAATCCTATATATACTTGCCTAGGAGTAAGTTCCACTAAAATAAAGTAACTTCTGAGTAGACATGCACATATCATGCTGCTGTTCCACCTTGGTTGGGATTATGACATTGAACCTGTCTGTGAAGGCCCTAGATTTCTTTTACTAACACGCGTGTCCTATGCCTGTATATAATGTAGATTAGAGAAGCCTGGTTGACATTCTAGGACTGTAAACTGAGTAAGGGCTATCTGCACACACAATAGAATGTGATACAATTTTCCTTGGTGTACAATTTAAGCCTGTGAGGAGGGAATTGCATGCTTGAAAGCCTCACAGGGAAGAAAACACCCTTGCATGTAGACAACTATCACATTAAGGTATTTTCTATTAAAGATGGTGGAAGAGAAACATTAGAAGAAAACACTAGCCTAGAACCCTGCTCTCTTGCGTGCTGGTTTCTAACAGCAGAGAGAGGAAACTGTACTAAAGATCTTACTGCATATATTTTCATCTTGCTATAATATATAACTATTGTTGTCAAACCATTTCTACTACATATTACTTACCAGTGATAATGCAGGCAAGTTTATGTCAGTTTCCTACACAATAGGTAGAATGGCACCATTTTAGGATGTACTGTCTCTGGATTAATCATCTGTACTGTACATGTTGGTTCTAGCAGCCAAGTAAGCTTATTATGATTTGCTTATACAAAAACACAGAAGTTCAGTATTTGGGACCTAGTGCACTGGTAGCATTTGAGAAACATACATCATGAGTGGCAGAGGCAAAGTGACAAAAACTTGGGAGGTCAAGCAGAATTTAGGGATTCTTGTTGGAACAGCATTCAATAGTTAAAAAAAAAATTATCACCAGAATTTTGTATTGTTGGTTAGCTGTCTTTTTCCTTCCTTTTCATTCAATGTATCGCTTTTCAAATGTTTTTGGTATACTGGATCAGCCCGTATATTGACTAGACTTGAATGCGCATTGAAAGCAACAGAAGTGATAGATGTCTGTGTTGTCGATACCTATAGGAAAAGTAATGCCTTAAAGTTCACATAATGATGTGTTGCAAGCAAATAACAAGAGGATTTTAAAGAATGGACCGTCTGCCTCTGAGTGCTGGAATACACTGAATGCTGGAATAAGGTGGAGCTCAAATGTCTTGAGTCTTTACCTTTCATCTTGCCACCAAACTGCACATTGTCATTGCATTTGTCAAGAATATCTGTTCCCCTAACACTGGGGTCAGAGCTGTCAAGGCAAATATGCAATGGCTTATCAATTCAAGTCAAGGTGCTACGGAATTGTTCAATGTGCCAGATCTGAGCCAACAAACTAGCAGTGTGAAGTTTTTATGTTTCATTCTTGACTTCTTGCTGAGTGTTTTTCCTGCAAATGTGTTGAACATGTTAGCAGTGACAGGGAACATGCGAAAGACGAAAGGAGCTGCTATTACAGAGTGGTAAGTGAACCAGCCACAAGAAGGGTCAAAAGTGAAAGGGGGGATGTGTGCATGTGTTCAGACAAAATTGGAAAGTATGTATGCATAGAAGATTTTTCCAAGAAAGGGTGTAAAAACTGAAGAAAAGGAAGATTAAGGCAAGCCAAAATAATAAAAAAGAGGGAGATGTTAAGGGAAGGTATTAGACGGAGGATGATGGTTTTATTGGTGAAACCTGTTAGAATACTCCAGGATTGCATGAGCTTGCTAACAAAAAAATGGAGCGTGTTCCCATTAAGAATAAATACTTTAAATGATGTAAAGCATTCATACTTTCCACACTTTAAAAAATGCTTCCCATTGGCTTTCAGAGATGCTCTCTAGCAGGATTTTTAAAAGCCTACGTCTATTATCCTAGCAAGGAGCGGGTGGGGAAAGAGAGAGGATGATGCATAGAGATGTGCATATAAAAATAATCATTTTTTGGAATTCCATTTGTTTTCATTATTTATGGTTTCATTTTGGGAACATTGAGGTTCTGTCATTCATTTCCACAGAAGCACCTGAGTCCATTTGTCTGAGAGTGTTAAGTGCACTGAATACCCACACAGCCTTTGGTGGTCCAGCACTTGTTGGGAGACCACGGTATATTTCAGGTCCTGCCACTGCTGCTACAGGTAATGGCAAAACCCAGCATAAATAAATGTGTAACAAATGGGGCTCTGCAAAGAAATCTTGCTTGATCCCATTTGGTGGTGTTCCCAGAGGGGGGGCAAAATGTTAAGTTGTTCTGAATGCTGGTGTAAAGCAGACCGTCACCTTCAGAGCCATTTGTGGCTGCTAAAGCAAAGGGGAGGCATCTTTGCTTTGCTCCACCAGCTGCAAATGGCTCTGAAGACAAAGGGGAGTCACTGCTTAACACAGGTGTTTAGGAGCTTGAACAACTTAGCGTCCCCGCCCCCCAGAATGTGACTGATCCCATTTGTTAGGGCCTTTGTTAATTTCCTAATAAATGGGAAATCAACTAAATAAGCCCCATTTCTTATGAAACAACACACCCTTAATGAGGAACGACAAAAAACTGAGCTTGTATTGTAGATGCTTGTTCTTCCATAAACTTGGTGGAAACTAGATGGTGGGAGAGTATAATCTGTGCATTCATAATTCAAGGAGTGGGTTCGTAATGTGCTGTGGTGATGTGGCTCTAGCCAAGCTCACCATCTGATTGCATGGAGATTTTCAATACCAACGACTAAGGCTTCCCAGAACATTTAGTGCCAATTGAAAATGTTCCATGGAATTGAGAAAATCCATATGGCAAAATGCTAGAAGTTACAAAGATGCAGAGGAGAATTACCATACAGAAGCTGGCTGGTACTGGGACAAAGGAAACGGGTATCTCCCTTATTCAACATTTCAAACCAATTTCAAGTGATGGTGAGCAGCTACCTGACCGCTCTGCAGTACACTTCTATCACATCAGCAATACCAATAATGTATTTTCCTTATGACTTTGCAGGATTGATCATTATCTTACAGCACAATCCTAACTTGCACATGAGTTAGTAAAGTCATCTCTGCACTGGCTCAGAGTGTTGCAAAAACATGTCATGACTCATAAGGCATGTATTGCATCTACTTAGCAGCCAACTGGGCTGGCAGTGCCAGATCCAATCCCTGTGCCGGCTGGCACAGGTAAATTTGCACCAGGTGGCATAGAGGCATGGAAGGGCAGCCTGGAGGCAGGGAGGGGGCATTTTGGGGTGTTTGGGGGCAGAATGGGGCGAATCGAGCCTGGCAGGTAGCAGTGGCACATGCCATATCCTAACCCCACCTCCCGGCCCGCCCAGTGTTACAACAGGCTTCCCGAATCTGTGCCAGTTAAATAGGTAGCACAGCTCTGAGAAACCCCATAGGGATGGCTGGGCTATACTCAGGGTAAGGAGAAATAAATCCACTTCTCCAAATGACACACCTCCAGCCGGTTCCTACACTGCATTGGATGTGTAGCCTGGCAGTGCCAGCAAAGTTTAGGATTGGGCTGCCCATTTTTTCAGCGTATCCAAAGCAGTGAATAGATAATCCCTCTGATTACATACAGAGTGTTTTTCATTGGTGGGAGCCAACATTCATCTGGATTATGAAGCAGATTTAGAACTAGGGCCCTTTAAAACCATTGGCAAAGGTAACTGTCCACAGCCTAGCTAATCACTTCCTAATAGCTAAAAAGATCATGTTTTAGGTGCAACTATCGAAGACTGGTTTGGACGATGGTCATGTTTGCAAAGTGTACCTTGCTTTTCTGGAATCTTAATAAAATATGCCATTGATTAAGAGGCAGAGAAAAATTTTGCTACGCATAGATTGGCCTAATTTGGCGCAATGGCCTTTCAAATCTGATATATCTTTGTCATTATGATTGCAGTGAATTGCTATGCTTGTGAAACCCATGACTTTGGGATAATTTTATACTGTTCCTTTAATTGGTTTTGAATTTGTGTGACTTGAACAACGAAGAATCCAGTGGCCCATTAAATATAGACAATTTACTGTGGTGTAAACTTGCATGAACCCCTGGAGCTGCATCATTGGATATGCACAATTAAATGGACTTTGGCCTGTGAAAGCTTCTGCCGCAATAAATCTGTTAGCTTTCAAGGTGCGGCAAGAATCATTGTTTTTGCTGCAACAGCCATAGCTATACCTTCTAGATGTTGTGACTTACGTGTGTTATGTTTTAAGGATTGTGCACTGTTGTTATTATGTGTTTGTTCGAACATCCAGCATACATTGAACTATCTTACAGTGTTCACCTTGGACAATATAATTAACTGGGTTTTCCTAATGCAAATCGTTGTTGTTTTTCCTAACGGAAATTCAGTTTTATTCTGGATGCTTCATCTTTCATCTCCACTATCCCACCCCTTTGCAGAGGAATGGTGAATGTTTCTTCTTGACCACTAGGTGTCAGCAGAGGGAAACAAACACACTGTGAAAAACTCTACTGCTATGTTGTGCTGTTGTTTAAATCCTATGCATCCCAAAGGCATTGTTAACTTGGGTGGAAAATTATGAACAACATTGTTGAGGGTCAAAATAAAATGATGCAGGCTTAAGAGAACTAAAGTACAGAGAAGCTATAAAAAGAGATTGTTGGACAGATATGGAAAAACCCTGAATGCTACCATTAAATCCATACAAGATGCTTTTCAGAGATGAGAGATTTGGCATTTACTCTCTCCTTCCCTCCCCTTCTAGTTGTGTTAACTATGTGGGAGCAAGTCTTGTTGAAATGAATAGAAGATGTGCAAGAGCACAGAGCTGCCCACTGGCCTTTATTTGCAGCATTGTAAAAGGAAATAACATGCAATAATAAATGCATATGAATGGGAAACCTGATCAAAAGTTCTTTGTACTTCCACCAAGAGCTGCCACCATTTTTCCTGCCTTGGTGTCTTTTCACAGCTGCTCAACAGGCAGAAACTCAACTGGTGAAGTTGATTGCATCCCCATGGCAGGAAAAGCTGCACTAGTTGAATTTTTGCTTCTAAATTTTGGTTCTCAGTACAGAGTCTCCACTTGCACTTTGTAACTGAAGAGGAGAGGACAATGCTCTTAAGCAGTAGTGTGCAGTCTGGTTCATAAATGCATGGACGTTCACTATTGAGCATTTTAGGTGTTATACACACGTTTACCACATTTTAGTCTGATCTGGAGAGCCTTTGCTCAGGCTGTTGTGCAATTTGAATGATCCTTTGTACAAAGTTGTTACGCCCCTCTGTCTCTCGTCAGAGTGGTGTGAACTGTATTTTGTGCTTTAAAAAGGTGAAGCCTCCCCTTCACCCAAATTCTGTGCCAAGAAAAAAGAAACTTGGTAAGTTGTATGTACTGTATATGAGACTGGGGAGCCCACAGTCCATGCCATTCTCTCCCAGGATCCTATCTGCCCACCACCGCCTATCTGGCCGGTCTTGAGCCAATATGGCCTATGCCATCACATTGGGCCCTGCGTCAGCGCAGCGAGTGGATTGCTTGCTGCTACAGCCAGCATCTCAGTGGGCTGTAAGCCAGGGAGCAAATGGAGTGGCTGCTCATTGGGCCATCCCACCTGGCCCTGCCTCTAAATTGAAGCAGTTGGCAGTGACATCATCATGTCACCACCAACTATTTCCGGATGCATGGAACCACAAACTCTCTTCTTGCCATCACTGTCTGGCGAGTTGGGGGGCCTGTCCAGAGGGTGGGGGCCACGGGAATCCTCCACATTGGGCCATGGCACTCCTAGGGCCGGCCCTGACCGCCCACTGTTCGCTGTAACTAGATGTTCTTATTAGATAACAGAATAACTGTTGCAGTTTCACACCACACACTCCAGAACTGGTTGAAACTGGCAT
>JAJKFI010000032.1:2950889-2993616 GCA_029204185.1 Lerista edwardsae
CAAGCCCCCAACTCTGCTACAAACACTCCAAAGAATAACAAACAACAATAACTTACCCTGAAGCTTGGCACTAGTGAAAGATAGTTTAGCCCAATTGCTACGAACCTGAAAAGGACTGGGACACAATCTCCTGGTACCTGAAGGGGTTCATCAGATTTCTTCCCCTTCACTGGGTGATGCTCTAATTCAGTGGTCTTCAACGCTTTTCAGTCCTGTAAGTTGCTGCGACCCCACAATTGAGGCTTTGTGACCCCAATGGGGTTCCGACCCCAAGTGTTGAAGAAGACTGATCCAATTCAACAAAGAGAATTTTTCAAGGGGGCAAAATGATACAACGACGTCCTGTTCATCGGAGCCAAGTCTCTTCTCTTAAGAGAAGGTGGGGCAGTTCTCTCATTTGCCCTTGGCTTATGTGGCTGTACCTTTTTGACTGCAGCATCGCTCTTAATGGCTTATGATGTTTGCAGTGTTATGCTGGGTTGATGCTCCTCTGACACAAGACTTGCCTTGCGAAGAGCTGCAGCCTGACATAAAGTAATTGAGAAACTCGATTTTTTTTCAATTTCAGAATCTTTATTGGCATTAAAGAAAAATATACAAAAAGCAGAATAGTTAAATTAAGCAGTTAATTTTAACACTTCGGCAAGAAAAGTTGCTACCGCAAGTGTGATAGAAGGACATCTGTCACTCAAAAGGATAGGAAAGGGGTCAGAGAAAATGATACAGAGAGAAGAAAGCCAAGGTTGGAGAAGGGAAGAGCGAAGAGAGCGATGAAAAGTACAATATAGTAGAATGTGAGAAACTGATGCTGCTCATATGAACGTATGATGCTGCCTTCTACTGAATCAGACCACTGATTCATAGAGCTCTGTATTGTCTATAACAAGAGTGGGTAGAGCATGAGCCGTGGGCTGCATCTGGCCTGCAAAAGCCTCCAATCCAGCCCCCCACCTCATCCTTGCTCATATGGAACTATCTTTAGAGCCAGGTATCCAGAGTGGTCATTGGGACTCCCCTTGGCAACCCATATCAGTGCCCTGGCACCAGGCAGCACTTCTGCACATTTACATGAAACAGCAGTGGAAGGCATGCATGTTGATGCTCATATGCCTCATACTCTTGCTCAGGCAGGCAGGCAGGCAGAGCAAGCTAAGCATAGGCCACAGATTCTCTGCCTCACTTGCTCCCTGCAGATTCCTGTGCTCCTGCCATCCCTTTGCTTCAGTGGGGTGGCCAACCTGTCTTCAACTGATGCAGCGCACATAAGGTTCCATCCAGCTTTCCAATAGTCATGTCCTGTTTGCTCAGGCCAGGGGCTGGGTATCTGATGGCTTAATTAAAAAAGAACTTAATCAGATCTCTGCGTGGGGTTTTTAACTGAGGGTGAAAACCTTGCATGGATTTCTCGGTGGGAGTGATAACCTAGAGATGTATTCATTTAAAACATTTACAAATGGAACTCTCTCTCTCTCTCTCTCTCTCTCTCTCTCTCTCTCTGAGTTGCCTAATGGGCGACTTACTTGGGGTATGGTTTCTTCGCTGTAATGATGAGATTCTGACTATTCTACTCCAAGATATTCCAGTAATTCAATGGTTCCCAAACTCTGTGGCTTCCTGGTAAAAATCTTCATAAAAATCCTACTGCCCTATACAATGTATAGGATTGTAGCCTCAATAGGCAGCTGTAACCAATTGCCCAGGGACATGGTGGCGCAGCGGGTTAATCCGCTGTTGCTGGGCTTTCCAACCGGAAGGTTGGGAATTCAAGACTGCGTGACGGAGTCCCGTTGCTTGTCCCGTTGCTTGTCCCAGCTCCTGCCAACCTAGCAGTTCGAAAGCACCTAAAATGTTGATTCAAGGTGCACATTGAATGTCTCACTGCTCGGAACATCTAACAAAATGCTCCAGTTGCCCCTCTTTATTGGAAATGGTCCTTTCTGGAAATTGTCAAACATGTCACCTTTTAGATATAGCTTTTACGAATGGGTAGTAATGCTAGAGTTATGCTGGCGTTGATGTCCTTCTTTGATCCCAGGAGTTACATCTTTGAGTGGGAAGTGGATGCATCTTTACTGGCAGGCACATGCATGCACCTGGACATGAAGTGTAGTGCACTCAGGGCCAACCCAAGCCATGTACCAGCTACCAGCTCTGCTGCAACTCCTCTCCCTCCCACCTCAGGGGTCAGAAAAGTAAGAGAGGATGGAATAAAAGAGGAAATGTGGAGAAAAAGAGCATCAGAGATACTCTAGTGCACCATTATCGTCCCTCTTTCAACTTGTTTCTCTCTCCAACTCTAGGAATAGAAGCAAAAAGAGGACAAGCTGTGATCATGGGAGGGAGGGCAGGTTAAGGCAGATGCCCCTCACCCAGGACCACTGATCAAAAAAGGGGGCCCAGGAGGCAAATTCACATTTGAAAGAAGGGAAGGGGCTGAAAAGCAACTTTGTGCCACCTGATAAAATGCCTCTTAGAAGTCAGTCCTTTCCAACTCTCCAGTGCTGATGTAGACATGCCAACAGGGCGTGCATCCTGCAATGGGGGTGCAATCAGAGGAGGGCACATTAAGGTAAGGGAACATTATCTTGCAGCACTATTACAAAGTTGACAATGACAGTGTGCAGCAATTGGAGAACAGTTTATCACTAACACGCAACTGGGATGGGGTGGGACTTTATAGAGACAGTGATCCTGGTGTTGAGAAGGAAGGTGTAACAAGCCCACCGAAACATCCTTGTTTTCATCTGTAAAACATTGAAGGGTATGGAAAAAAAGCTGCAGCCGAGGAAAGTGTTCCAAAGCAACACATACAAAAAAGTATATTTGCAATTTGCATATAATCAGGATTCTGCACTTCAGAAAATCTTACATTTTATTTCATAAACATAGGCATCTGCTGCTAATTAAAGCTGCAGCATATAATTACACCCTTTCTTATTAGTAGATATGGAGTCTGACAGTTGCTTAGATACAAAATAAGCAACTACAGATTGTCTCCTGCACTTTAACAAGCCCAGGGAGTTTGAACAACAGGATTTTTAAAAGTTCTGTATTATCTTCAGTAAATGTGCCTTGGGGGGGAAAGGATGTTAATCTCAATGGTGGTATGTAATTTTAGAAGTAATGGCATTCAGTCACCGCCTCCTCTGTCTACCCCACAAAATGCCCTTGCAAAGAGAGATAAATGAGCATTTTATTTTGGAAGAAGCACTAAACAAAAGACAGCAGAGCAGAGTATTGTGGGTAGTTCTGATTTGGCGAAGGCTGGATCATGTAGAATTTTGCAGATCCAATAATATACCTCTCCTCCCTCCTTTTCAAATCAAACAGCACAATTGCATTCAGATCCCTGGAAAGTGTTTAGATCTGTGTACATAAATTGCTTGCACTAAAGTTCCAGCTGAATAAATGGAATTCAGGATGCAACCCTAACCAACTTTCCAGCACTGGGGTAAGGGCAATGTAGCTCTGGGAATAAACATTCCCTTACCTTGAGGAGGCCTCCGTAAGGACTCGTCCACTGCAGGATGAGGCACATGCCCCATTGGCACAACTATGTCCGCTCTGGAAAGTTGGTCAGGATGGCACCCTCCATCATATGGGATTGCCAAACATTTGCTCTTATACTTATGTGTAGTTTTCTAGCAAGGGAGATCCAGATTTGGAAGCAGCCTTTTGTGCATGTAGCTGGTGTGCATTGACATCCCCATCCACCCTACAAAGCTCATGAATGGCCAGAGAGATCTCCTGCTGCGTGGGGGTTCTGGAAGGGAGATGGCCATGCCCGCAGTTCTTCTTCAGGACAAATTGCCCACGAGTGACCATCTCTCCACTGACAAAGGCCGTTGCTTTGTTTTTGAAAAAAGGATGATGCTTTATTTTAGCCATCTGCATTTCCAGCAAAGCCACCAGCTAACAAGATGAACAATAGCTGCAGGACCCTTGGCAGAACAGCTGCGTGTGCTGCGAAGCTTCCGATGCGCTTTGTATGTAATTAGGGAGGTCTGTTACTTTTGCCCAGTGCAAGTCAGATCCATAGCACCCAGCTAATGAACTTTTCCTTCCCCTTGTTCAGTTAATAAGCTTTTGTTTTTCTTGCTCACAGGAGCCTGAATTTCTGCGGCTATACCTACAACCACAAGGCCTTTGTTATTACACTGCAGGGGATGCAATCAGAGTAGTTAATGCCCTCATAATCCTCCTGATCCATTCTGTTATCTTCCAAAATCTTGAGAGTGGGCTGCTGCCAGTCCAAGCAACATTGCACCGCAAAGGGTATTCCATGCTGCAAAGCATGGTTGAGACTCTGGGTGCTTAGAGATGACTCAATTATTAAGCTTTTTAAAAATTAGTGAGGCCCCCTTGCCTTCAGTGCAAGAATCATGTAAAGGAAATGGGAAAGGACTAATGTTGTCTGTATTCTGCGCAAGCTACACACAGAAGAATCTGTGGCAGATACCGAGAATGCGAGGAAGGTGATGTTTGCAGCGTGGACAGCAGGGGGTGCTGTATGAGCATGTTACTCCACTTCCGAAAGCAGTTCAGGGAAGAATGTAATGTGTGTTTTCTTAGTTTTGGAGGAGCTCAGGAAAGTCTCTCAACTTTCTCCCTCAGCTGGATATCTCAGCTTAAAGGAAAATTGAGGACAATGTTTTAGGCAAAGTCTGAAGACGAAAAGCAAGGACAGGAATGATTTAATCTGCTCTCTTGTTAGAACTGTTTTAGGAAGCTCTTTCTGTGGAGCTCAGCCAAATGCTCTCACATGTCAACTGCTGCACACAAGGTGATTAGGTATAATTTTTGTCAATCAGCTTGACATTTATTTATTTTTCTCCCACGGAATGAAAAGTGGGTACTTTCCACTCACTGGGGCTGCTTAGCACTGTAAAGAGAATTATAAGAATAGATGGGACTGGCAGTTGAAAATGGGACTGTAGTTTCAACATCCCACCCACACCCCTGGCAAAACTGGTCCATTTTGTGGTCCAGTTTATGGGCCATCTAACAATGAGAATCTTCATGTGCTTTTAATAACTGCACCTTGTCAATATACACATTAGATGGGTGGTTCTCAAACTCTTTAGCACTGGGACCCACACAGTGGTGTTATTCTACCGGAACGCTGGGCAGGACATCCGGGTGATCGACAGCCCGCCCGTCGCGTTCTGCAGCATTATGCTGTTTGCGTAACCAATTACGCTGCTTGCATATGTTACGCTGCGGAATGCGGCGGGTGGGCTGTCGATCACCCGGATGTCCCGCCCAGCGTTCCGGTAGAATAACACCACTGGACCCACATTTTAGAATGACAATCTGTTTGGGACCCACCGGAAGTACTGTCATTGTGACACCAGATCCTGCTGCTTTTCTGAGAATTGGGTGATTTCTCAGCTGTTTTCCAATAGCAAAGTGAATCAGAAAGTAAAAAAAGCCTATTTACAACCTTGACACAAGCAAAATAACCACGCAGCCACCTCCATTTCCAGTGTCCCATCTTCCATTTTTTTTTCAATAATGGCTGCACTAGGTGCTGTGCAACCACCTGAAATTGGCTCGTGACCCACCTAGTTGGTCCCAGCCCACAGTTTGAGAAACACTGCATTAGATTATGGGTTGTAGGGAACATAGCACTGTTCTCTGCGTGTTTAGACAGAAGTATGTCTCACGGGCTCAATGGTTCTTATTCCCTAGTAAGATTGGTTCATATTACAACTGGTGAGCTTTTCGCTCACAAAATGAACCTCACCTGTATGGATGCATGTGATCCAGAGACCATCTGAAACATCTGGAGCCTAAGCTTCTAATGGATCCCAGATGGATCTTTTCTTCCTGCCATGTTTAGGTATATGTTGTGCAGTGGAACTGCTGTCTGTGGAACCTGTGGCTGGTACTACACATCCTACTTCTATCCAAAGTCTTGCTGATAACTAAGGGCGCAATCCTATACTGTGCCCATTAGGAGGCAGCGGCAGCAAAGTGCAGACCAAGGGGAGGTTTTTTCCTTACACCCACGTAAGCCCCAGTCACCCCTATGGGCCTGCTCGGATCTGCGCCTGCTGTTTTGCAGGCGCAGAGGAACGTGGACAGGAGTGCCCTGAATCAGGGCCACCATGGCCAGGACAGGGTTTAGGATTTGGCACTACGGCTGTCCTGCATCACAACCGCGTCATAACCGTGGTCTCTACCTACTGCGCCTCCTGGTAACGCCCCCGGAATGCCCTCGCAGAGGCCCTGCGCCAACTGAGCGGTGCAGGCGCTCGCCTGGTGCATGGCTGGCGCTGCTGCAGCGCCCGAGCGTTGGCGCTGCTGCGAGCGCCTTAGTGACGATGCAGATGTACTTTATGGCACATTTGTGACAGCATCCAGCCAGCGCAAGAGCGCAGCACCGGCACTAAGGGGAGTATAGGATTGCGCTGCCCATGAGTTCAGGCTTTCTTGGACTCTTTATTTTCACTTTATTTGTGCAAAACATGCAATGCAGATTGCGTCACTTTTCAATGCATTGCTGAGATATGAAAGATTCAAGTACAATAGGGCAGCTGAGCCAAACACCGTATATTAAGGGTGGCTGGATTTCAGATGTTTTACAAGGTCTCCTTTGTTGTTTACTCAATCCTTGAGGTCTAAAGGGGGGGGTAACATAATGGCTCACTGAGGATTGGATATACATTGAAGATTAGGCAAGAAAGTGCCTCTATCTGAGCACATGTTCAGTCCAGTTCTGCTCACACAATCTTAATACAAATACAAGAGTGCCCAATCTTAATACGCAAAAATCCACACACACACCCAGCTTTGTTTGATTCAGCCACCTTGTTTAGAAAAGCAAAGTCTCATAGGTAAACAATTGGGAGTCAGAAACTCTTAGCAATCAATTGCAAATCACTCAGAGAGCCCTGTTTGTGATTTTGATCAGCTCTCTGCTGTACCCCATTGGTGACTTGCGCCAAGTTTGAGGTACCCCTGGATGTCAGGCCACACTATATAGTTTTGCGACAGTGTCTCGTATTAAATTCTGATTATGAATATTTATATACTGTTTTTTTTTTCTCAACAAAATGAACAAAGCTCTAAAAAATGAGCATAGGATGGGCAGGACCAGGAAAGCCCAAGGGATTGGCATGAGGCCAACTGAGATAATTGCCTGAGACAGCAGGGAGATAATTGCCTGACCACTTCCATCCATTCACTCTTTTCCATTACTCTCTTCCATTGTTGCTCCTCTTCCTCCTCCCCCTCCCCCTCCTTCATTTGGAAAAGGATGAAGAATGGAGCAGATGAGGAAATGTGGAGGACAGAATGAGACACTCTAGCTCACCACTCTTCTCTCCTTCATATTTTCTCTTCCACTATGTCCCTTTCCTTTTCCAATCCAAGGGGTGGAAGGAGCAGTGGCTGGCCCATCAGCAGGTATGGGGGGCAGTGTTTGCATGCCATGACAGGTACCAGGAGTCTTGGGCCAGCCTTGATGGCATAGATAGAAGTTTATGCTCCCAACTGCCTCTCTGGAGTTGCACTGTTGCCAGTTCCCTTGATGAGTAGAATAGAGGCAAAATCACATCAAGACATAGGCAGGGATAATGGCTGCATGCATGCAGTACCATGGGCTGGAGTGGCTATTATTTCATGCATTTGACTTAACTCATGTAGACAACCTTTTAACCACTAGTGTACACAAGGCCCTAGTGTCTTGGAGCGAGATAGGTCTTAGCAAAATGGAACCATCCTGCGCTCATTACTTCAAATGTGTGTCTTCTTGCCTTGTTGGATCAGAACAAGCTGCACGTAATCCAATACTCTTGGAAGGATTCCAGCAGCTAGCAGATCTACCAAAAATTAACCTAGGGACCCCGGACCACATTTCCCCACTCCAAACCCAAATCCAATACATAGCGATGTAGCAACACACAGGCAGTGTAGTGCTAAATGTTTTCTCTGTGCTAAGGATCACTTGTTACAGTGAAGTCCTTTTGTGCCAAGGTATTCAGCAAATACAAACTTCGGTGATTGAACACTTTGGGCAGATCCAACCTAAACCACCCAGAGATTTCTGTTCAGATATTTTCACAGCTCCAGCAGCCCTTAATGAGCTTGTCTAAATTTAGAAATTCTTAACTGACCTTGCAAGGCACTCAATAAGGAGATATTCAGGCTACAGAAATTGCATGAGGACTTTAAGTGCTTCTGCAATGGGAAGGATTCTGCATATCCAAAACTTCATCAATGGTGCTTCTCGATGTGAATAACTACAGAGGGAGCATGTTTAAGATTTGTTGACAATCAAAACATATAATTATGCAGAAGTGGCCATGCATGATGAAAATACTGTGTACACATTTACACCCATGACCCCAGTTTTGTTGGCTTGCATATAAATGGGATTACTTAAAAGGTTACCATTTTGTTTTAGCTGTAGTTACTTCCTTTGCCATTCAATCAAAGTTATTTGTTGCTTTCCTTTGGTCGGCATCCAAGTGCCATTTACGCCTTTGGAAATCATTCCCCATTTCAATGTGTATTATTATTTATTATTTATATAGCGCCATCTACTTATGTTACAGCACTGTTACAAAGTGCCTAATTAGATGCAACATTGGAGATCTGTGACCAGGAGTTCCTGGGGTTTGTAAATAAATAAATAAATTAGCCAGGGGTTTGTAAATAAATAAATAAATAAATAAATAAATAAATAAATAAGCAACAGCCATAGGGCCCTGAATCTGATTGACAGGGTGGCACTTGCAGGGGGGCGGGGAGAAAAAGCTTTTCTCCTATAATGTGGCCTGAAACAAATTGCAATTTGTACCATAGGGAAAAATCTACACATTTCCTTTTTTTTAATTACTTTTTCAAAAGACATGGAAAATTCAACACCACAGATCTCCTGCATTACACCTAGTTTGACTCAGGGTAAATAGATAAAAATACAGGTCTTTGCCTCATGGAGCTTAAAATTTAAACTTTGATAGAAAGGGAAGCAACCAGGGAAGGGGAAAGTGGGACAGAGGCAAAGGTTATGGGGGAAGGATGCACAGGTACATTAATTCAGTGATTCCTAAACTTTTTAGCACGGGAACCCACTTTTGAAAAAGACACTCCATTGGGATCCACCTAGCTTTACAGGACTTTAAAGAAATGTCACCTTACCAGAAATGTCTGTTTTTATGCTTTTTACTAAAGTGGGGTAAAAGTGTGTGCGTGGTGTGTGTGTGCGTGTGCGTGCGCCTTCTGGAGTGTTTGTTGAGCTCCCTGCTCCTAGGATCAGACCATTCTTGATTGCCTTTAAATTTTCCTAGTTAACTATTCGTCAGTTTCAGTTTCATTATCCAGCAACAATCAGGTTGTATGTGACCCATGGATGGCTCGCAACTCACTGTTCGGGAAACTGCATTAATTTATTTGCATATATGTAGTTTCTGCAAAATTAAGAATTACGTTTATCGTGACATTTCTGGATTACCGTATTTTAGGTCAGCTTTTTTGTTTCCGTGTTTCATACTGATTAAGATCCTGAAAACTGGAGTGAGGCTCCACGCATGCCCTGGAAACTTTAGGACTGTCTTCCCCCCTTTCCATGAAGTATCCCACACAGGATAATAAGCTACAAAGGAAACCAAATCCAGCCAAGACCCATATATGTAGAGATGCTTCTGGTGCACAGACATTTGGCTTTTTGGATCTTAGCCATTGTTTTTAGTACAGTGTCTATATTGTGAACTTTATTGAAATCTACCTCTAAGGAGCAGTTAGCAGAGGAAGGCCAGCCAGAGGATTCTTCCATTCACTTCTCCAGATCCTGATAGCCTGCAGTTGGAGCAGAGTTCTTTTATTTACAGGCAGGCAGGGAGGGGTGATTTCCCTGCAGCAACTCTGTTCTCTGGTCAATGCTCACAATCAGGAGGAATAGGATTCTTGGCGTTGCAAATGAGGACAGTCTGCTATGAATTTCCTTGCAGAAGAGTCATGCTTTGCCTGACCTGACTCAGCACATTTCCATGCTGTCGTTCGTTTCCTTAACTTACAGTATGCATTTTGTCCAGGGACCTGGATGCTGGTTAATAATACACTGGGGAATTAAGGTATATGTGCAATTACATGCAGAGGAGATTAGATGCACCTCATTTTCCAATGATGACTGCTGAGTTGGACCACCCGACATTTCATGACCTGGGCACCATTCTACGCAGACTCTACAGAAACAAAAATTAACTTATTATGTGTCCTGGGAAATTCTTTCAATATTTCTGTGAATACTATATAACTGCCTTGAGCAATATCTGAAGAGCACTCTGAGGAGAAGGAAAGGTGACATATAAATACAGAACAACAACAACAACAATTGTAGATTCTATTGCATCCAGGCATGTCTCCTTCAGCCCACCAAAAAGACTAAAAGTGAAAAAGCTGAAAGTGAGGAAATCTGAAATAAGTTTACCATAAAGGTTAAGGACCTCTTAGCAGGGAAGCTGTGCCATCTCTTTACAAAAAGCACCTGGAGTCTTTCTTTTGTAGCAATGCTGAGTTGCATTAATTGCATAGTTCCACTGTATTTATGGAACTAGAGGGAATTAAACTTCCCTCTATGTAGTTCAAACATATGTGTCAGCAATCGTTGTTGAAGGGTGAGAGAGGCTTGCCCAGGTCTTCCTTCTATTGGCGTTTTCACTTCTATTCGTTTTTGCAAAGCAACTTTGTGGCTATACATGTCATTTCTTCAGGGCATCTTCATAGTTCACCTGATATGGGGTTTGGATCTGTGTTGGCAGATTAATCCTTCTACATCATTAACTTCCTAACCTGAAAAGTCAACATCTTGTGGAACTTGAACAGAAATACAGTCAGAAAATACGTTGAACCTTTCTGAAGATTGGTGTAAGAAGTGGCCTGGAGGATTCGTTAAAATTGACACTGGGTTGGCGTAATTGTTTATAGTCACGTGTTTCCGAAAACTTATAAAGGGTTTTTTTTTGTAATCATTTCACCAGGCCAAGGAGTTCATTAACAGTGTAAACCCCACCCCAGATTTGCATTTACCATTGTCCTCTCCAGAACACAGCTTAAAAAAAAGCAAAAGCAATCTACTTCCTACTGTTTAGCTGTATTTCTTTTCCACCATGTGTCTTTCTGCCTGCAGCACCACTAATATCCCCAGAACACCTGAGGTCATTCACTTCCTGTCTGCTGCTAGTTGGAAGCAGTGATGTGCATGCATCTTACAAAGGCTTTGCTCAAAACCTTCTAATGTGAATTGGTGTGTGTGTGTGTGTGTGTGTGTGTGAGAGAGAGAGAGAGAGAGAGAGAGAGAGTTACTCACATGCAAAGAAAATAAATAGAGTTGGGAGCTCTGGATGTTAAATCCACAACTGGGGGTTTGGCCTCCCAATTGTTAGCATACGTTTTGTAACAATAAACCTGTGCTGATATATCATTAACTATCTGGTAGACAGACAGAATGAACACGAACCCACACCCACACCCACAGAGAGAGAGAGAGAGAGAGAGAGAGAGAGAGAGAGAGAGAGAGAGAGAGAGAGAGAGAGAGTATAATAGCCCTCTTGCTGTTGTGCCCTGAAGGAGTTACACATCATAAACACCTCTAAAAAAAGCCAACTCCACAAAGGCCACTGATGCCTTCTCAAAGAAATTAGGTTGAGCTTGTAACAAATTTGGACAAATGCCTGGGGTGGAGGGGGGAGGAAGAAGGGTAAAACACATGTCACTTGCTTTGCTGCAATTATAAGGGATTGTTCAGGTTTCTCAGCTGTCCTGCCTCTTGGGTGCCTTATCTCTATGAACAGAGCAAATGTATCATCAGGAGATAATGGAGAAAGTGATGCTTTTGGTCCTTGGCATGGCAGGTGTTGGGGGAGAATTTCAGCTTGGCACTGATGTCGTCAGTTATTTCCAAAGAATGATGAATTTGGGGTGTCTAAGCCATCACTAGACTTGGCAGGGAAAAGGCCTTTCTCTCCTGCTTAGTGATTAACAGTCTTTGGATCAAGAAGGGTTATTTGTTTCTTCGAGTGACTGCTTTACAAGTACTTGGTCACCCTGCTTTCGATTAGATCGTATCGTTTGAGAGTTTTCATCAGCGTGATCATCTTGGGAGCCTTATCTGTGCCGGCATGTTCTTTGGCCACATCTGCCTTGACACCAAGAAGTACAAAAGAGGCAAAGCAGCTTGCAGATAAGCTTAATAATCTGTGGCCGAGTGAATCAGACTCCCTGTAGCTTGATGGGATAGGAGAGTCATTCACACTGGTATAATAACACTGCAAAGCTATTTCTGGCTTTGGGCACCCTGTTTTCAGTAGCTGAACTTACCATTAGAACAAGGGGTCTCAAAACCAGCCAGAACAGGCACCTTTTAAAGCGGTGTCCTCTTATATTTAGCAGGGGAGAGCAACTGCCTCTCTTCATCCCAGCATGATATCTTTTCCAAGGGCCGATGCTGGGGTCTCGTTTTTAAAAAGTATGAGCCCCTGGGGGATAGGGAACCATTTGCTGATTTATTTTTATAAATCAATTTGTGAACTATAATCAGTCCTCTTTATATGTGAACTCACTATCCGCACATTGCTTATTTGCGAGGGGCAGAATGGCTACTTTCCTCGTTATCTGCACCTCTGTCCTCGTTATCCTCTATGCAGAGACTTTCCAAAGGCTGCCAAAATCTTCAGAATGGCACCCGCGACTAGCATTGACCCTTTAAAAAAAATGGCTGGCAGAAGCATCCGCTGGCCATGTTTAAAGGGTCCATGCTGGTGGCAGGATCATTCTGAGGATCTCAGCAGCTTTTGGAAGGTCTCTGCAGCATTCAGAGATCTTTTGGCACTTCCTGCTGCACTCTGCTAGCTTCCTAAGGGCCTCTCCTGGATTCTTCTGATAGCTGATAAGATACCCCTTGCACCTAACCCCATTGATCCCATAGGATCAATGGTTTGTTATCTGCGAATTTTCTCTCTGCAAGGATTTCCAGGAACCCAACCCTGGTGGATAATGAGGACTGACTGTTGAAAAGTGGTATATACATATTTTCAACAACCACAACACCATGATGAGGTACTGAAAGACTTGGGATAGCAGCGCATGCTGCTAAGATGATGGGTTCCCTGTTTCTTATTGCATGTATCTTATGCTGTCATTTCAAACATGACTCTTTCCAATTGGAATTAGCTGCAGCCCAAAGGGAATTTAAAACCCTTGCTCAACCTATCTTAGGATTTTTTTCTAAATTGCTAGATGCAAACCTTTATTGCTACGCTTAGTGTTTAAAGACGATGTATTTCCCCCCACCCACAGTTTCAGATGTCCTGTAGGTATGTGGTGAAGGAGTTTTGTTGCTATGGTGATTGGTGCTACATTGGTGCTACATGAAAAAAAACCTTTTGCTAGATAAAAGTAGCAGATTCTAACAAGTGTCTAAAATTTTACGCTTGATGTATACAGGCTTGCTTCACACATGACATTCGTCCCTACACAGAGCTAATCTCTTCTGCAGACAACTGTGTGAGCACTGTCACTTCTGAAGCAGAGATTGACTGTTGATTTTGCTAGAGTGCAGGGTTTAGGAGGCCAATTATAGAGGATATAAAAAGTTGAACAAAAAGTGAAACATTAGAACATCACAACCTTTTCAGTGTCAGATAACACCAACAGCCAAATCCTATCCCTTGCCACTACACAGCGTGCAGCAATGTTGCATGCTATTGTAGCAGTGGTGGTGATGGTAAAGCAATCAGATAGCCAATGAGAGATAAGTAAAAAAAGTTTTTATTTATGTCCTGTTAGGCTGCTTGATCACCTCTGGGTGACTCTTGTTTTGCACCTTTCTGAGGGTGCAGCACAGGGTTCCTTACCTTAATCATCACACAACTCTTGATTGCATTTGTGATGACATTGGTGAGTGAAACTGAGTGACACATCAGCTTATGCGCTGATTTTGTTTAGCCCCAGGTCAGGAAACTCTCAGGGTGTGGCTTATTGACAGATTCCGGTCTGCTGTCAGAAGCACCCTGCAGCTGGTCAGGGAATTTTCCTCAATGCAAAGCCAGGCAGGGCTTCTACTGCATAGAATCAATCAATCAATCAATCAATCAATCAATCAATCAATCAATATACTGCTTTTTAACACAAAGTTCACAAAGTGGTTTACAGGCGAATAATAATAATAATAAGAAAGTTAAATGGTTCCCTGTCCCAAAAGGGCTCACAATCTAAAAAAAAGAGGGGTTACTCACAGATCTGATCCTTTCCCTCTTTTGGCCTTTCCCTAATGCCTGTGGGCAGTTGTATAGCTGAGGCAGCAGAAACCTGGGGCTGGGGACACCCCCCAAGTCACCATGTCATCCCCTGTGCATGTGCTATTTTAGGCTCGGAAATGGTTCCATTTGGAAATGCCTCCCGGCAGTGGCTTACCTGAGGGGGATAAGGAGGGCAAATGCCCTGGATGCTGCTGGCCTTGGGGGGCAGGTGACACCAGCTGCCCCTGTCCCCCCCCTGAGAATGAGAAGCAGCCATGTGAGGTGGAAACGTGCCCACATGGCCACTTCTTCAGCCCGCTTCGGCGCTGCTGCAGTGCCCAGCTGTGAAGTGGCAGTGCCGGGCAAAAAAACAGCCGCTTCCCAGCTGGGCACAAAGCACAGCCGCACCTCATTTTCCTGACTATCGGCGATGTGGAGTGCCAGAAAGCCATATGGCTACCAGCGCGCCACCCCTCCAATAGTCAGGGGAAGGTTGAGCTGCTACAAAGCTCAGTGGCACCTCATTTCCCCAACTCCTGGGAGATGCAGAGCAGCAGAAAGCCACGTGGTCTTCTGGTGCTCCTCCTCTCTGGTAGTTGTGGAAATGAGGCGCTGCTGCGCCTTGCAGTGGTCCGTCATTTCCCAGACTCTCGCCGGTAGCCACATGGCTTTCCAGTGGTTTACCCTTCTGATAGTGGTGTGTGCAGGCAGGGGCAGCAGTGCAGGGGGAGCAGGCGGGCGTGGGGGCTGCAGCCTGGGTGTGTGTCCCTGGGTGCTCCCTCCCAGGAACACCCCTGGCTCCAGGTGGGAGTGAGGGCCCATTTTGCAGCCTTTCTGTGTACTGCAAGATAGGAGATGTCACCCCTCTCTCCAGCAGAGAGAGAAGAAAACCACTGCTCTGCCACAAAATGGGGCAATGCATCCCCCCCAGTCCTGACTAAGCCATACTTCTGCTTGTGGGTCCTGAAGCTTCCTGCAATCGACCCAATTTCCAAATGCCTGGAGACTAGCCTGGGTCACACTCCCCTGGCATGCACCAGCACCACATCCACTCCACGTGTATAAAAGCAATGTCTCGGGCGACACTATGGCTCTGCATTCCATGCTACACAGATACAACGCTTGGATCTCTGGAGCTGATGTTTCTCATTCATTCTTAATATAAGGACTTTGGAAAAATGAGTCGGGATAGAAAACTTCTGGAGAAAAATAACGAAGGCTTTTTAAAGAGATTTGAAGAGCCCTTTTTTAGTCTGGCATACATCACTTGTGCGGGTGGTACGACAGAAATAAATAGAATGTTGTCAATAGACAGTGGAAAGGGGACACTTTAAACCGTAATGGACATTCTAATCAATGTAGGTTTTTCTTATGAAGAGTGAGGAGCGCATAAGCTGATGTGTCACTTGCTCAAAATGGCCATTGTCTTTAAAGCATCCTTGCACAGAAAGAGAAAGTGAGTGGAGCTACCAGGCAAATGATGCACTGGCAAGATGATGAGCCAGGAGAGTCAATATACAATAAATTGTTCTCCAGTTAAATCGCAAGCCTGGATATCTGACCGGGCTGTGGTCAGGGCTTCAGCCAGCGGCCATACATGATAAAGACTATAGTCCTATGCACCAGCAACTCGACACCATTGAACTCAGAAGGAACTTAGTGCCCAGTAAGGATGGAAAGGGTTGTGCTGTAAACATATCAAATCCTGCCTCTGTGTACTTGCTGTGCTTTATGAACCCAGCCATCCAGGTTGGACACAGGCTGAGCGTCCAGGTCCATCAGAGGTCCATTCAGCCATGCTGACTCCTGAATCCTGAGTGCCGGGGCAACTACAGCACCCAATGGACCATCAGGGGTGAGTCAGGATGCCCTGGAGACGCATGGGCCTTCCACGTTCTGGACTAGTGGTCTTCAAAGTCCTACTTGGACTTTGAAGCCACTGTAAGTGCTTGTGGGGGTGGGGTAGAAGTTGGGGGGGGGACCTGGCGGCCCCACAGCGATTGCAGTGCTACGGGCATTTAGAAGTAAGTGCTGTACCTGGATGGGGTCCTTGGTGGGTGCAGAAGGGTTGGGGAGGCCTGCTGCCACCTCTGCGGCCTCCCCTATGCTAAAAATAGCTTGGTTGCAAGGTCAGAGCTTACTTCCTGTTTAGTGTCCATTTTTAGCATCAAGGAGGCCTGGGGAGGTGGCAGTGGGCCTTCCCAACTCCTCTGCACCCCCAAGGACCCCATCCAGGTAGAGCACATGTCCCTAAACGCCTGTGGCACTGCAATTGCTGCGGCACTGCAGGCAGTCATTTCTGGGGCCACTCCCCTTAAGGGGAAATGGCCCTTTTCTGCTCTCTGTGGTGGATCGCCACCCACCATTTGAAGAGCACTGATCTAGATCAATAGATAATAGGAAGGAAGGTAAAGGACATAGAGCTTTTAATGTGTATGTGTCTGAATGTTTTGCTCCATGTGGCAAACCACATCAAGGGTATATATGTGTGACATACAGCCCAATCTTATGGGCATGCTGCGCCACTAGACCATATGTTCTGGTAGTGCAGCGTGCCTTGCAGCTATTGCAGCTATTGCAGCTATTGGTGGTGATGGTACCACCATTTTAGGTCAGCATGGTGGGTAGGCAGGAGGTGGACATGGGCAGAACGGAGTGGGGACCAGAAGGAACAGGGTGGAGACTGGGAAAGGTGGATTGAGGCTGGAAAGGGGGCAGTATCAATGGCAGCAGTGTTGCCGATATCCTATCCCCCTTCCTGGCCTTGATCTGCTTTCCACAGTCTACTCAAACTTGTGACAGTGAAGTTGCTGGTGCAGATCTGAGTATACCTATTCAGTGGAGGCTTGCCAGTGGGCAAGGGAACAAATATTCCCTTGCCTGGAGGAGATCTCCAGGACTGCCCCTCCACAGGATGCAGCATGTGCTCCAGAGGCACAACTACATTTAAGCTTGGGCACTTAACCTTGGAAAGTTGTGTAGAGGAAAGGGCTGAAGCCTCTGCTGCTTTGAACATTTTTTGTTCCTGGTTCACCTATACCATGTCTACCTTGGCCTTCTGAAGCCTCAAGGTCATCTGGGTCCTAGTTCCCCTCTTCCAGTCAGTTCCTGCAGAGTGGACTGAGTTCTGGAGAGCCGGTCAGTTTCCAGCTGCCCTAGTAGTAGCTGGTCAGAATTTTCAATTACCTGTCTGTACTGAAACGCTTGATATTTTGAGGATGCCCCTTTATTCTCTAAGGAAGACTTAGCATGCGTGTCGCTCTTAATGCGATCTGCTGCAGAACTCAAAGCAAATGAAAGAATTTCGTCTCGATTCCGACTGACTGTAATCTCCACAGGCCTAGTACAATAACAACAGGGAAATGGCAGCCGAGTGTGATCGACAGTTTATATACTTAGTTGCTTCCTCTGAAGCACATGGGCCAACCTAGAGAATTCAAAGACTAAATTGACTTTTCAACACTGATGAACAGTAAGGGAAAAATGGGAGGAAATATTACATCTTAATTGTCATTTGCAGCTGGGATCAGCAAATCTGATTCATCCTTGGGCTATTACTGTTTACTAAGTCTCCCAGCCCCACTGTAATTATTTTCTTAATCCCAGAGTACATTGTCTGTGACAAAAAGAAAATCATGTAGCAGCTGTGGGATCTCAGCTCCTGCTCCCCTGGCTTCATTATGCTGACCATCCAGTCATCAACCCATACACACTGTATATTCCTGAGGTTTTCAGGTTTGCTTCTGTCATGAGTTCCAGTTTAATAAACAATTGTAGAATACCCTCCTTCCCTTTTTGTCATATCACCTATTTTCTTATAGGAGCAGTAGCTTCCTTACATGGGGACAGGATGCGGTAAGTACTGCAGGTACAGCACTGTAACTTGTAAGTGGCCCCTCCCGCTTGGGTAGGGTTCGCCCAAGACCTCCTAGCCCTAGAGGTGGTAGCCAGTTGGACCCTCCACAACCTGGCCCCAGTACCATCTCAGCCATGTTCCCTTCTGCTCCCTGGATTTGAAAATGAAGATGGGAACGAACTGGCACAGGAAGTGGAGAATGGAGAACTGGACTATAATTAGGAATCATTATTTCTTGTTGTTGGCTGCAGCCATGGCATGAAGGTTGCAATAGCAGCAGTGGTTCTCAAATCTTTTGCACTGGGACCCACTTGTAAGAATGGCACTCATATTGGGACCCACCAGAAGTGATGTCATGACCGGAAGTGACATAATCAAGCAAGAAGGCAGGCATTGTGATGTAATAAAATGACACTCCTGGAATGTAAACTGGCATTCGTAAACTTCCAGCCTGTTTTTTTTTCCCCTTCTGATAGACCAGTGAATAATAATAATATTTTATTTAATTTTAATCCTGCCTTTCTGCCCCATGGGCACCCAAGGCAGCTTACAACATTAAAACCATCACTTTAAAAACCACAAAGTATAAAAAATTAAAACAATGTTAAAAACAATATTAAAACAGTTAAAAAATTTAAAACAAGCAAGCCCCGTGGAATAAGAATAAGAACTCTGCTGCATCAGGCCAAGGCCCATCTAGTTCAGCTTCCTGTATGGCCCATCAGATGCCTCAGGGAGCACACAAGACAACAAGATATCTGTTTCCTGTTGCCACTCCCTTACACTTGGCTGATGTCCTTTATGTCAAGAGCAAATTACTGAAATGTTAAAGAATATCACCCAAATAAAACCAACCAGGATAAAAATACTCCTTGCATATTATCCCACAATTAATAGAGACAAAGGGACAAGTGTTGGCAACTCTTTAATTGTGTACATTGCAAAGCTTACTTGCAGAACATGTCCCATCTTAATTTGTGCTGTGCTGTTTGAAATGCTAATGAAGCTGGAATTCTCAAAGGTCATATTTGGAATATATTGGTGCTTTTCTTTTCTTTTTTTTCTTTTGGTTTCCCAACAATTAAAATGAGGTTTAGTTCATAATTTGGCTAACAATGTTAGCTCTTCCGTTAATTAGCCTAGGTGTAGGAATGTCTCTGCTCTGCCTATTTCCTGAATGAGAAGGCACTTTATTTTCATTTAAAACTATTCCGCTGTGCTTTTTCTTTTCTCTTTCCCCCTTTTTTTTCCAAAAGGGTGTCTTTTCTCTATTGATTGTGCAAAATAACTGGGGGAAATTATTTAAAAAAAATATAAAAGGAGAGAGAAGAAATGCACATTTAGCAAATCTTGGTACTGCATGCTTCAAAGAGTCATTTATCATCTTTGGAAAGGTTGGATTCTTCACAAATATTAAAGAAAAGGGTTGGTAATTGCTGCGTGCAACTAATTGACAGCATTGTATTCTTAAAGGGAGAAGATTTCGGTTCTGTCTCCAGGGCTGACACTCACAGGATGCTTTCAAATGTGTATTTGTGATAAATTAAAAGAAAACAACAAAATCTCACCTTCCTGTGTTCAAAGGTGATACAGGCTCTTTTTCAGTGGTTATTAATCACTCAGTGGGGGTGATGATCATGGCCCTGAATGGGTACCACCATCTTCAAATTGCTCTCTTGGGGCAAACTCAGAGCAGTGGAGCACTGCTGCTTACAATATGTCCCATGAAATCCAAGTTCTTGGGATGGTGTTGTAGTTGCCTATGAATTTGTTAGTAGAAGTTATATCTGGGAAAATTAGACATGTAGGAAATTAATGGTCCAGACCTATCCTTCTTCGGTGCTGGCGAAACACATGTTCTGCTGGTATGTGCTGTTGCAAAAGCTCCATAAAGCGCTTTGTGACAGTAGTACCAGCTGGTGCATCCCTGGGAAAGCTGTGGATGCTGGCCTTCCTGTGCATGCTGGCAGACCACAGGGCACCTTCCAGATCAGGTAAACCCAGCACAGGGGTAGGAGGAGGGCAGGGAGTGGGTGGAATGGGGAGGAGATTGGGAAGGCTAGGTGGATTGGGCCTGGGAGGAGGGCATAATTGGCGGTGTTGGTATGCGCCATATTCTACTTTCCTGAGCCTGATCCGTCTGCAAGGGTCAGCTCAGACTTGTGCCTGCAATATTGCTGGCCCAAGTTGACCCATAGTGGCTGCTGGGGAAGAGGGCATAGTGGGGCAAGAGGGCACTATGCTGGGGCATAGTGGCTCCCTGGGGCAAGAGGACAGCAGCTGAATTTCCCCTGTGGGATGCAGCAGAGCTCAAATTGGCACTACCGCATCACTATGTGGGAATTTTAGTCAAGGTTAGGCTGTAATATATTTCTGTAGCAAAGTATCTGCTGAACACAGCATTTCAGCATCCTTGGTGGGGGAAAATTAACACTATATATCTTCAGTGGAATATTCCAGAAGATTTGGAATAGCTTGTGAAAAACATTTTTACAAGGTAGATGAATGCAAACAGCGTCTTCTGTTAAACAGAATTCTGCTAAGTTGAAGGTGAGGTCCTTTGAATGACTTGGCAAGGATGCCTGTTGCCTTGTTTCATAAGCTAATTTTGGATTTTCATTAGTATGTTGTGCTAATCAAGTTTAATGAATCTAAACCCAAATTGCATTATGGATTATTGTTGATGGGTAGGTTGGAGACACGCCACATTAACGCAGCAGAACAAAAGGCACAGACAACAAATGCTACAGAAACATACGGCTCTTATTAGTTCTGGACCTTTCCTTTTTACAGTGTGTCAGGTTTGGGGATTTGAAAGTAAACAAGTATAAATCGCAAGGGAACAAAGCTGTTCAAGAAGTTCATTAGAGGAGCACCATGCATGACACTGTGGTTTCGGTGGGGGATTTAATCCTAATTTTGCACTCATTCTCATTGATGTCCACTCAAGTGGTTTAATAAAATACATATAGTAGTACATGAGGTTTATAACAGGCTTTAAAACCAAAAAGCAGTGCTCAGCAGTATTTTCTCATATGAATTTATTTTTTTTTCTCTGCACTTGGCCAAATTGAGCTACAGAGAATTTTAAGACTGCTCAAAAGATCACTGGAGCCAACCTATTCCGCATAAAGAGAAAGTACATGATAACTGATCTACGTTCAAAACAACAGTCCAAGCATGAAGAAACTCAACTTCTGGAGATCGAAATAAGATTCCATTCTTATTGTAGATGATCCCATATTTAACCTCTGCAATCACTTGGTATGATTGGGATAACCCCCTGTCTGAAACCCTAGAGAGCTGCTGTGGTTAAAGGGAATGGATTCCCCGTGATTTCCAAGGGCCCACTATATTTGCAATTGGCCATTTGTTGCTAGGCTCCAGTTGCACTTGCCACTGCTGGGATAGGAGCTGCTTCATCATGGGGCCCTCTTGCATTGTTGCAGTGAGCATTTCAAAATGAGTGGGACCAGTGACACAGTTCATCTTCCCTCAATAGTTATCTTCATGGAAAGGAGGACCACAAAATCAGCCCTGCTCAGGTGGAACCTGTGTTGATAGCTAGTGTTAGAAGATGACATGAGCAATGCATTGGTGTTGATCCCCTGATGGTGACATGCAAAGACAGACATTGGCGTCAAGAAAATGGCAAGTCCTCCAGAATTTGCCACCTTGAAACTGCCCACACACATTCCAGGAGGTGTGGGGAGAATGCTGACCCAATACCATTAATGAAACACAAAAAGTAATGTGCTATTGTATTACACAATTGTTCCCATTCTATCTAATGTGAACTCCTGGACAATTGATATTCTGTTGATTTATTTTTCTTAATTTATGTTGGTGGTGGACCCATCAATCCATGGCAACATTCTGAAGGGGGCAACGGCCGCCCAATGAAGATTATCAGAATCTGCCTTTTCAGGGGCCCAAATATTATTCTCCACTTTCCTCCTTTGCCAAGCAGTTCATCAAGAGAAAGGATAAGGCAAGTAGCTCCTGCCTTCTAGGTGGTATAGAAGTCTATTACGAAATAGAATTCTTAATAGATGTTGCATCCTAGTGGTGAAAGCTGGGGACTCATCTTACACATAGTTCAGTGGCTGAGCACATGCTTTACATGCAGATGGTCTCAGGTTCAATCCTGCCATCTCCAGGTTCCTATGATGGGAGACTGACTATTGGGGTGTGAATGCCAAATAATGTTAATTGACTTAGGTGATAACAGAAGGTGACTATTATTTTATTTTGTTGATGTGCAGATAATGATGTGTATGTGTCTAATAGAAGCTTACACATATTGTTACTAAACCATGGTGTGGGGAACCCTGTAAAACATCAGAAATGTTTCTAACAGTCTATTTATCTTATTACATCACCCATAATTGCTTAGACCACTGATCTGCATCAGCAGGCTCATCCATCATATGGAATTTACCCCTTATATGAAAATCATGCATCCAGGCCTCTTCCGGAAAGAAAGAACTCTGACTGCAATTAGTGTGCTTGTTGTTTGGTATGCAGCGTAATAAGTATTGAGTTTATATGATGTTCGTAATTTACGCACTACCAAGTCACCAAAACTAAGCCTGATTCTAGCACATCATCAATCTTTTCTCAATAGTTCAACAAAGGAATCCATTTTCTTTTGATAAAAGCCCCATTGGTCTTGTGATCTATAAATCATCCTTTCAAAAGCAGCCCTTTGAAATATCAATTCAAGGTATTCTCGCAGACTATCATTTTATAGCTTTTCCTAGTGATGGAAGATAATGCCGGTGCCTATCAAAAAGGAAAATGCTGCCCATTTTTCACTGAATTTTCACAACTTTAGCAAGAGCTCTCTAGAGTCTCAAATATTGCCATCCCTGCTCTTCTGCAGTTTGTGAATTGAGTTAGAAAGCTTGTGTCAAAAAGGCACATTTTTAATATGAAGGAAAGAGTGGGGCGATCAAATACAAATCCGATTAGAAAGGAGGGCTTTTTCTCCCTATTGTCAGTTGCAAAAATAAAATAAAATCCAGTGCCTTTCATGTGAACCTGGAACCAGTTTGTTTGTTCAAAGAATAAGTTATCTAATGTGTTCGAAAGCCCTATGACACCTTAGAGACCGGCAGCCCAATCCTAAACTGCACTGGTGCCTGTGCTGCATCCAAAGCAGCTTAGCAGGTGGCTGGAGGTCACCTTGGAATAAGGGGAACTTTCCCCCCTTACCCTGAGTTAAGCCTCAGCCAGCCCTATGTGGCTTCTCATATCTGCTCCAACTAAGCTGGCGTAAACCCAGTAAGACCAGCCCAGGAGTGGGGGTTAGGATACAGTGCAATGCCTCCAGCCAGCCAGCACAGGGATTGGATCCATTGCTGCTGCACAAGCAAGGGCCTCTGGGCTGGCCAAACTGATTCTTCAGTCACTGAAAATTTGCCGTATGGTATGTTTGCAGCACACTAAACCAGCTCAGGGATGGCTGCGCTGGCTCAACAGCACATTAGGATTGTGTTGTATTTGGTTTGTTGTGCCAGGAGCCTTTACAAGCTGCAGTGTTCTTCATCTAATGAACCACAAAGTGAACCACAACCAAGAAAATAAAAATGGCCAGTCCCATGTTTTGCACTGGCAAAATTTGCAGATCAATTCTTAATGCCATTTTGATAATAGAAGACTAAAGGCCTGATCCTGACTTTGTGATGCACCAGCAGAATGCATGTTCCACCAGTGCAGGCTAATGCAAAAGTGCCATAAAGCATTTTTTAAAAGCATTAGTAGCCTTCAGTAGTCCAGAAGGCTGGACACTCCGCACACCAATGGAACAAAGGACACCTGCTGGACCAGGTAAGTCTGGCACGTGGATGGGGGAAGGCATGGAATGGGGAGATTGAGCCTGGGAGAGGAGCAGGATTGGCAGCACCAGACTGGCAGCACCAGATCATACCATGTCCTAACCCCTTCCTGGGTCTGATCCACCTGCATAGATGTGGTTGGACTTGAGCCATGTAAAGCCATCTGCATGTAAAGTCAATAGATGATGCAGGTCTGAGCAGACCCATCATGTCTTACCCTGAAGAAACCTCCAGCAGCCAAAACTCCCCTGTGGGATGAGTTAGAGCCTGCCCCAAAATCGCAGCATTGTTGCATAGGAATGGGTTAGTTCGGATTGGGCTGTAAGCATGCTAATTACAACTTGTAAGTGTTTAAATACCTATGAGACATTGAACGCCTGAACATGAAACTGACATGGAATTGTGGCTCAGTGGAACAGCACATGCCTTACATGTAGATGGTCTGGGCTTAAATCTTGGCCTCAGCTGGTAGGACTGTCAAAGATCCATCTGAAACGCTGGAGAGCCAATGTTCAATATCTCCAATATTGGAGAGCCAATAAAGAGATTGGCCAATGGATTTACTCAGAAGAAACAGAAGAAGCCAGCTTTCCATGCTCCTACACACAGGGCGCAATCCTAACCAACTTTTCTGCACTGACATAGCTGTGCCAATGGGGCATGTGCTGCATTCTGCAGTGGAGTAGTAGTCACAGAGGCCTCCTCAAGGTAAGGGAATGATTGTTCTCTTACCTTGGAGCTGCATTGCCCTTACTCCGGTGCCGGTTAGGACTGCGCCCACAATGAAACTGTTTGAATAGAATGGATCTTTCTACCTTTAATCAACTGCTCAACCTAAAGCATTCAATTTGCAGTACTTGCCTTAAAATGATGTTTGACCTTGAGTACAATATTAAAAAGATGGATTTGGCTGTGTTCTGCTATATTGTTTTGGAAACATTCATTCTAATTACTCTATTTTTATTTTAATTCAATTCAGAGATTATGTTAGTGATTTTTTTAAAAAAATGCCTGCTTAATTTATTGTCTTTTGTTTTGTCTGGTCTAGCGCTGTGAGATGTGTCAGGGTATTTATGAGATAAAATTAAAAGCTTTGACCACATTTGCATTCTTCTGCTTGTGCTTTGTTAGAAGAGAACTTTGGTCTTTTAATTTCCTCACAGAGACATCATCAATATATTATCTCTTCTTCTATTCCCACAAACACATTAAAAACATTTCCCCAATAATGGCAGTGGAAGTCTTCAGGTGCATTTGCACTCAATATGAAAAATAGGTGGGACAGCAGAAATCACATACCCACACTGAAATCCACAGAAATCAAGCACATGAGCATGACTGTGTCTTCTTTCAGCTAAGTAAGTCCATAGGAGTGGGTCACCTGGGGCCATGAGTGACCAAACTGCACTGAGAGTGGCAGCTAAGATGTCAGGAAGTGATTAGCTGGTTACATGTAGCACAATGATGGGTAGCAGAACTAAAGTCAGTGACTGCAGGACCTAGGACAGCTCCAGGATAGTGCAGATGTTACCTCAATGTGCAAAAGAGCTCAACACTAAGCTTTAATATCCTGAAGTGCAGCCTAATCCTATCCAACTTCCCAGCACTGGTGCAGTCATGCCAACTAAGTGTGTGCTGCAACCAGTGCTGGTGGGGCAGTCATGGACCCTTGAAGGAATGTGTGTTCCCTTTGGGGCTGCATTGCATCTGTATTGGTGTTGCAAAGTTAAATAGGATTGGGCCTTGGGGGTCTTATGACTGCACAAGTCTTACCCCTCACTTGGGTTCAGTTGAGTAACCTCTCAGAAAAGAATGTAGAGAGGCAGTGCTTTTTCTTGGAGCTCTCAAATTTCAATAACACTATAGACCACTATAACAGTGGTTTTCAAACCTGCTGCTTTCCTGAGAATGCAGCAGTAAGTTGGGTTATTTCACAGCCATCTTCCAATAGCAATAATCAGAAAGAAAAAAAGCCCATTTACAACCACAAGCAAAACAACCTCACAGCCCTCCCCCTTTCCAGCATCCCATCTACTCATATTTTCAATATGGCTGCTCTAGGTGCTTTGTGACCCACCTGAAATTGGCTCACGACCCACTGGTGTGTCCCAATCCACAGTTTGGGAACCACTGCTCTACACTAGTTGTTCAGGCATTTCTTCTAATATCTCTGGTGTGAGTTTATAGGAAGCAAGGTGTCTTGGGCAATATACAGTCTAGGAATCACGTTCTAGTCGCTTGGTCTTTTGATCATTATCTTTTATGTGACTTTAGAGTTTGAGTTATTTTCTTCAAATAGGTATGTGAGCTGTTCCTCCTATAATTTAGCTTTGGCAGAGCTTAGGCCATGGGGGACCTCCAAATATGCTTCCTCCTGAATATCATTAGTACACGTCCCTTGGTTTCTGAGTCATGGACTGCAGCTTCCATCTGTTATGAAGGACAGGCTGTAATTTATAGCCATGAGTTAAAGCTACCATGTAAGACATCTTTTTCTATTGAAAAGGATGGAATCCATTGAAAAGACATCCTTTTCTATTGTGTGGATGGAAATGCTTAGGGCAGTGGTTCCCAAACATTTTAGCACTGGGACCCACTTTTTAAAATGAAACTCTATCAGGATCTACCTAGCCTCATGAGACAAAGGGTGCAACCCTAACCTGGAGTTAGGCCAGGACAACTCACTCGTGCGGGCCGAGGAGTTTTTGCAAACGTGCTGTAAAGCCTCCTTAGAGTCAGGGAGGCTGGTGCACATCCTTGCATCAGCCTCTGACTCTGAGAGTGTTCCAAAGTGCTTTACGGTGTGTTTGCAACACTCCTGGGCTGGCAGAAGTGAGTTGTGCTGGCCTAACTCCAGGCTAGGATTTCACCCCCTCCAAATACTTTCACTTTACTAGCCACTCAAGCTGTTCAGTCCTCTGTTTTTATCTTTTTTTCTGTGGTGGTGGGGGAGAGACCCCCTTCTGGAGCATTTGTTGAGCTCCATTGGACAGAAACAATTACGTTGGATAGGAACAATTCTGGTGGTCTTGGGTTCCCCTCTGCCTGGCCTTTGATAAGAGTTGAGGCAAGTTTGCCTACTCATGAGTAAATTTGCATGTGTGTTTCACTTTCCATGGGGCTCAATACATTTTTCCTTGTCCGCTATCATCTTGTTTCATCTATCATCTTGACGCGAGGGACGACGACTTCATACTGGAGTATTTTTTGGGACCTGCATTCAGTGAATTGGGTCCATTCTGGAGGCTTTGCATTCCTCTTCGCCTGCTCTTCGGTGGACTGAGGCATGTACATGAGTAAGCACACACATGTGGCTCAGTTTCACATTCCATTGGGCTCAATACACTTTCCTAGTCCGCTATCATCTTGTCTCCTCCCAATAGCTCCTCCCAATAGTGGATCATATTTGCGACTGTTGTAAAATGCAGAACGCTGTTGGAACACAAGTTCTGGTGGTGTAAGCAGTGATGTCATGCACCCACTATGCACCACTACGCGAGTACCGGTTTCTAGAAGTTGAGCTGGCCTAAATCATTATTTGTTTGGCATTTGGACAAGTGCCAATCAAAAGTGAGTACCGGTTTCTAAATCATTTGGATGACACCACTGGCTGTAAGCATAGGATTGGGTCACAGATCAGTGAACAAGTTGGCAGTGTAGCATCACAGACACTTTCATCCTGTTTGCTTTGGTTCACTCCTCACTATACTTTCTGTCTCTGGCCCATATGACTATTGTTCCTTATGTTTCTGTGTTGTAAATAGAGCCTCCCATCACAGTCTGATCTAATTCTTGACCTGTGCTTATATTTTTCATTTTGGGCAAAGGCAAATATTCTTTAATAAAGAGTACAGTGGGTAGAGTATGTTTAGAATTCGCACAATCTGGTTGAAATAAGTGTTCTGTACTGATTCACTACTATGCACTCAATAATTGTACTGAAATCATGTGGCATCATAATGTCCTTGGTGCATCGTGGCAGACCTTGACTTCAGTTACTTTTCACTCATGTATGACCTTGCTTCAAATTCTTACAGGCAGCTAAGCCGAGTGAAAGAACTCACATTTAAAAGAAATTGCTCTTGATTAAAAAATTCATCATTGCAAACTTCAGTCACGTGGCATTTCATGAACTGTTTTAGCAGCTGCAATGTCAGTTTTATGAGCAGATAATGAACTGGGCTTCACTTACTGTCATATTATGACACATCCGAGTCTGGAAAATAAACTCTGTGTAGACTGAAATGGTCAGTCATCACTTGTAAAGTGGTTCTTTTACTTTTCAGTTAGACAGGAAGAAGAGCTGAAAGGAAGAACTGAGTTCTTCAAAAATATGATTCTTGCAAAATTAAGTTTTCTTTATGAAATTGGGATGTGATCACTCAGCAGAGACATATACACATTTTTCAGCTTTGTAGACAAATAGTTTATTTTTTAATGAAAATATCACTGAGATAAGCAAGGAATATCTTTGAAACCTATAGAAAGTTGTCCACATGCTTTGCTTGCGTTCTGAATGCAAACTTTTCTTTTTCAGTGGCTATCTGGCTTCTAGATAAGTTGGCTATTTACATTGGGACTGGGGGTGCAATCCTAACCTGGAGTTAGGCCAGCAAAGTTTGGCCGGCATAAGGGCCACCATAAAGTATGTTTAGACCACTGTCAGAGTCAGAGGCCAGCACACAAATGTGCACCATCCTCCCTGACTCCGAGAGTGGCCCAAACGTGCTTTACGGTGGCCCTTGTGCCAGCCAAACTTTGCTGGCCTAACTGTGCCAGCCTACTGTGACTCTAGGTTAGGACTGTAACCTGGATTAATCTTTATGTGTAGAGTAGCACATCAATCAAACTGGACCCAGTGTGGCACTACATGTTACACCTATTCTTGGCAGGTAGTATGGTGCCTTTGGATGGGGCAGGCCTGATATAAATGCAGGGACCTTGGCCTTCTACTTTTGCCTGGTCAACAGAGCTGCGAATTCTGCTTGCTGTACTCCAGCTCAGCCCACTGAGTTTAGGAGTGTCAAGGAGGACCAGATTCATGTATGGCCACCAAAGGCCCAAGAGGACCTTGACAGAAGTGCCTTGGATCTGACATGTACAGCACAATCCTAACCTGCGCTGGAATAGGCACGCCGGCTCACCTGAGCTGCTTCCTAACCATGTTAGGAGGCAGAAGCAGCTCAGGGCAAGCAAGGGGATATGTACCCCTTGCCCCAGGGTAAGCCCCAGCCAGCCCTATGGGGCTGCTAGGATCTGTGCCTGCAAAATAGCGGGTGCAGGTCCATGCAGCCAGGAGCAGCCCAAATCAAGGCCGCCCAGCCTGGGGACGGGGGGTTAGGATATGGCCCAATGGTTGTGTCCTGACTCTGTCCCTTCTCTGCCCATGGTGCTGCCCCGTTATGTCCCTGCCCACCTCCGCCACACCCTTGGCGTGACCCTGCACCGGCAAAACTAAGTTGGCACATGGCTGGAGCAGCTGATGGGTGCATCGGCGTATGTGCACCGGCTCTGCTGTTTGTGCCACCCCAGCAACCGAGTCCATGGCGCAGATGCGCCTTCTGGCACATTTGCGACAGCTCTAGTCCGGTGCAAGAGTGCTGCACTGGCGCAACGCCAGGCTAGGATTGTGGCCATAGTAATGCAAAGGGCCAAGACTCTTGGCAACTCCATGTGACACCTTCCTTTGGTTACAGAAGTTCAAAGCCTAGGCATAGATGAACAATGTCCCTCAACTGGTTGACAGAATATTCATACAACATTCCAGTAGCCTTCAAAAGACATTACAATACTTGTACTTCCATTTTTTTTTCACATTTAGGAAATTTTCCTGTTAAATATCCTCCACAAGAAAATTGCAGCATTTGATCCATGATCTATACAACATATTTTGCAAGAAATTGTACATGTACTTTCATGTGCCACAAGCCACTGTGGTTGGGATGCTGTGGTCTAAATACTGCAATGCATAGGCACGGAGTCTGGATAAATTATCTTAATAAACTCTTCTTTTATTTGATGGAACAATTATAATAAGCTTGCGAGTCCTGTAGCAGACAGGTCAATAATCTGCTTCCTAATTCACTCAGAATTATATTAGATCACTCCAAAGAAAGCATCTTATTATAGTTAATCTTCAACATTCATCTTTAATCTTTCACTTTCATTAAAATCAGATGATGGCCAAGCTTGTGAGTATGGTAGTGACACCCTGTCTCTTTCTTGCATATGTTATCATTTGCCTGTAAACCGCTTTGTGAACTTTATGTTGAAAAGCGGTATATAAATACTAGTGATTGATTGATTGATTGATATTTTAAAATTTATACGGGATTAAACACAATCTCACTACTCTCCTTTGAGGAAGGCAAGGGAAACCGAGGCTCAGCAAGGGTGAACATGGTCATTTATCAGAATGTGATGGAACAACTGCCTACTTCTCTTGCAGTACCTGAAATGCTTTTACACAAAACAAGATCAGGTCTACCTGTTTTGCAGAGCAAGCGTTATTGGGTATTTTATCCAGACAATGATAATCCAGATCAAATTTAAACCGGTGGAAATGGGTATAAAAAATTGTATGCTATGACGCTGCATTATCAGTTTCCACAGAAGTCCTTTTGATCCAATTTCTGCCTATTTAATTTCATATCAGGGAACAAATTCTGCAAATGATTTTGTATTAGAAATCCAATTTTGGCATGTCCTGAAGAATCAGGCTTGGTAATTCACTTTGATTGGAACTTCTCAACAACAGGTAAACCTGCAATCAGCTGTGGAACTTAATGTTGCTTTTAGGATACCTTTTGACTTTTAAGATATAGACCTATTCAGGCCTGTTGAGTGTTGTGGCTTTGGTTTCAGCTGGTTATTATTCACACATAATTCTGTCAGTTGATCACGGGAGAGAGTCATAGGCAGCGTTGTCATTCAGCTGGAACGCTGGGCGGGAGGAACGGGTGAGCGGCAGCCCGCCCGCTGCGTTCCGGTTTGTTTCGCCGTCTTCCCCACCCCCACAGGGGCGGGGAAGATGGCGAAACGGACCGGAATGCAACGGGTGGGCTGCCGCTCACCTGTTTCTCCCACCCAGCATTCCGGCTGAATGACAACGCTGGTCATAGGTCAAGGAGATACCCCTCCCCTGAGACTAGTTGAAAGGACTCTGTCCCCTGCCCCCTAGAGCCTGGAGGCCCAATCCTATCCAACTTTCCAGTGCTGGTGCAGCACCAATACAGCCCTGAGGAAAGGGAACAAACACTCCCTTATCTTGAGGAGGCTTCCAGGACGGCTCCCGCAATCTCAGGATGCAAAGCATACCCCATTAGCATGGCTGCATAAGCACTGGAAAGTTGAATAGGATTTGGCGTTGGAGCTCTCGAATTAGTACTCAGGCCACAGGGAAGGCCTGCCTACATTTTTTGTCACCAGCTATTTACAGGGAATTCAAAGGTCAAGGAGGTGCCCCCTCCTTTGAGGCCCTGCTCTGAAAGACTTAGCAATAGCTAGAGCTGTGTGCTCATGGAAAGAAAAAGAGTTGTTTTTTTAATTGAGACTTTCTTGCAGTGCACCTTCTTTTTGTGCAACTGTTTCAAAGAACAAAACTACATTCTGTAACAGCCACAGTGCATGCCAATGGAATTTCCGACACCTTAAAGTCCCAATGTATACTAGAAGCAAGATTTTGTTTCAGGTATATGGAAACATCTGAACCCTAACCTCCCCAAACAACAACAACAACAACAACAGATTTCAAAAGAAAACTGGAAGATTTTATAATTTCTCTACCCGGGCCTAATTATTAAAAGCATTGTTAATGTTGACTGTATAGATGCTAAGGATGCTAAGGATGACTGCTAAGGATGACTGTATGCCACTCTGGGTTTTAGAGGAAGCCTCTCTCTGACTGCCAGGGGCAGAGTGTCAAGAGGATATGGGTATCTTGTTGTATGGTTCCAGGGACATCTGGTGGGCCACTGTCTGATCCATCAAAGCTGTGTTCTTATGGTGACCGTAGATGTTTATGACAGTACTGTGTATTTATTTTCTTTTCAGAACATATGCTCTATGTTGTTGTTTTTGGACCAAGGTAGTTAACCAAGCCAATGTAAATGCATATAAAGAAGCCAAACAAATGAGTGAAACAAACATTAAAAGAAAACAAAAAACAGAAGTAGAGAGTCCGTTATTAAGCTTATATGATGGGAAAATGTTAAATTAGTTGCCAGTTATTAAACCCACAAAGTCACAGGGAAACCCTGTGCTTGGTCACACACCAAATGTAATTAAACCTAGTTTGGATGCTTTCATTTCTAGGCAGAGCCTTCATCAGTACAAGTTTACAGTGCTGTTGTTCTGAACTTATTTTTATTGAAGATGTTCTTGTTGAGAAATAACTGTAATATCCAGGGTGACAGCTCAGTAGGGTCACTAATATTATTCAGTAAGTACCGTAACTGCAAGGTCAGGGTCCAAATCAAATCACTATCCAGGGAGGCAGATGTTGACATATCATCATTAAAACCCCACTCATAGGAAGTCATTTTGGCTCTTAGCTGTGAGTCAGCAAGCAGCCATCAACTTTCAGTTGTCTGACAGCTCACATTTCTAGAACTTTCTAGGACTGATTTATGGCAGCTATGAAAAGAAACATGCTCTGCACTTACTGTTGTCTGGGAAGGTTATAAAGTATTACTTTCAGCTGCTAAACCATGGATTACCTTCTGGAAGAAAGGTTGGTATCCAAAGTAACATATTTTGGCATAAGCTGTTGCCAAGAGTGAAAGCTTTTCTTAGAGCATCTAAAAATGCTTCCATCACTCACACTTAACAAGGGAAGTGTAACTAATAGTGTTGGTATGAATAAACAATCTCACTCCTTTTACATAGCTGATAATTAGCTACTTTTTTATTAAAAGCAGTAGTTTTCAAATTGTCTACCTCCATGTAAACCTTCCCACATTGACGGCACAGAGCTACAGCATATTGTAGAGGGTTCTGGGAATGGGTGGATGTTCTAGAGCTCTGTTTCTCAAACTGTGGATTGGAACCCACTTGGTGGGTTGGGACCTGATGTTATGTGGGCCACAGAAAGCTGGGAGCTTTTTTTACCTTAGCTTCTTTTACCTCAGAATGCCAGATGCAGGGGAGTGACGACGAGATGCAGGTATCTAGTTGTCTTGTGTGCTCCCTGAGGCATCTGGTGGGCCACTGTGAGATACAGGAAGCTGGACTAGATGGGCCTTGGCCTGATCCAGCAGAGCTCTTCTTATATTCTTATTCATTGGCCTGATCCAGTGGGGCTCTTCTTACGTTGGCACTTCTTATGTTCTTGGAAGCTACAGACCTTACACTTGCTGTATTCCTTTCGTGAGTGTTTACAGTTTGAATTTTCAAGTGAAGTTTTTTTTTAAATTGTTTTCAGTGTTTTTACATAATACATTGACCTAATCTTGCTCTCTGTCAGGGATGTTTCATGGTTGTGCAATTGCTGCGGTCCAAGCATGCCAATTTGCATTTCAGGAGTGTCATTTTACGATGTCTCAGTGATGGCACTTCCTGCTTGGTGATGTCACTTCCGGCCATCATAGCACTTGCAGGTTAATGACATCACTTTTGGTGGGGTCCCGACACAAGTGCCATTCTAAAAAATGGTGCCAAGACATTTGCGAATCACTGTTCTAGAGTCCTAAAAGGAGTCTCAGGGAGTCTCACCAGCACATGCATGGATTCTCAGGGAGAGTGCTAGCCAAACCATGCAGGGAGGAGAAGGGGACTCAGTGAGCCCCAGGGCTCCTAGGAGCAGATTTTGAGAAGTGCTGTTCTAGAGTGTTTGCTAATGCAGGGAAGAGGCCAGGCTTGTCCCTCCAGAGACTGCTGCTACATGCAGGAGCGGGCAGCCCATCACATTGTCACTCCTGCAATGAGGGAGAGTCTTCCTCAGTTGCTGCTGGCTCTCTCCTCCACCCTGTACTCTCCTGGCACAACCAGCCCCTCCTTTGAAGGGGTAAGAGCACTTCACACACATGGAGCACTTGTTTTGTTGTGTGCCTTCTTGGAACCCATCTTTTCTGTGGTGCTCCAGCCACAGCACCTTAGTCCTCTTTCCCCATTCTAACCAAGATTACCTGTGTACATCTGAAACAATCACAGATTCATTGTCACCTCCACTGACCAGCCCTCCCTCTGCTGTTTCCCTTCTGTCTACCAAGATGGCAAACCTCCTTGGGCACGACCCCTTGTCTCAGTCTATGTGAAACACCACATACACAGATGGTGCTATCTATAAATACCCTGCACTCCAGCTGCATATTGCATGGGGAGATCACTAGTGGTGCACACGAGGAATTCCAGAGAAGCTCATCCACTATTACTGATCTTCTCATTGAAGGGCCCTTGATATGTATCTGACCAGCAGTGGTTGGCCACATCAGGCACTGGCCAAGGATTCATACCCACCAATGAAATCATCTGGCCAGGCTGACTCCTGAACCTTCAATACTGGTTGCAGCAATAGTAGCCAGTGCACCATCAGGTGTGGTCAGGAAGTGCTACAGGAGCTTTGTCCCAAGCTCCCCAGCAACCTGATGCCAGGCACTGCATCTGGAGCACATGTTTTTGGAACACAGCTTGAAAACGACTGCAATACACTGTTGTCAGAGTGATGGTAAAGCTTTGCACTCCTTTCCATGTCTCTCAGCTTCTGATTTCAAGGACTCCTTTTCACCTTCAACTCGTTGCATACATTCTAGTAAATGTGCATTTGGTTCTCTTTGTTGCACACACCTTCCCTTGAGATGGCGCTTCGGTTGCAGGGACATTATATTTTCCTAGTGTTCAAATAACAGCATTTTATATACAGGAAATGAGATTGTTTTCTTCCCCAATAGTGCACTCAAGGTCTACTGCAACTACTGTGCGGAATGTGGCTTTATGAGCATTGAGGGCACCTTTTGGCTATTGCTTTGAATGCGATTGGTAACTAGGGGCACAAACTTGCCAGCCTGCAGACAGGTTGCACTCATGAGGAGGTGTCACCAGCACCTGAATCAGTACCTCCATGTAGGAACTATCAATGCAGGCATTGCAGTGTAAGGGGCTGCTTCACACAAACGGCATATCCAAATCAGTTCAGCTCAGCTGCAAACCCATCAGCGACTTCATACACTTCCATGGGGATGTTGCAATGTACAATTTGGCCTAGAGCTGCTGTGAACGTCACCAAGATCACTGGATTGGTAAGAATGGTAAATGTTGCATAGCCCTCCAGATGCTGAAACTCCCTTGTGAGATTCAGTGGGTGCCACGTTGGCACTGCTGCATCGCTGCATGGGGAGTTAAGATGGATTGAGCTGCATGTCTCACCTGTGAAATATAGCTCCTGAGCTCGAGCGAAGTGTGTCCCTCCCCATCTGCAGCACAAACAGCAGTACTGGGAGAAATTGCTAGTATAATGGTCATGGGAGGACTCTGCTAAGCCTTAGCAACAGAATTATATACCTGAGAGCAGTGTTTTTTTCTAAGGTTGTGCCTCCTAGTGCGGCACAGAAACCCAGAAGCTCGCCAATGATGTGATGACATCATCACTGAATGTCTGGAGGTGCTGTCATGATGCTGTGTAGCTGCCAAGATGTCTGTGCACCTTGCGGACCCCTGAGAGGTAAGGCTGCCCGAGAGGCTCTTGGTTTTCGGACTCTAGATCCAGAACTCTAGGTTATCAGACTTTAGGTTATCGGAACCTAGACACACTAGGTTGTCTGAACCTTCCAGAACATTGACATCACTGGCTGATGCAACCTCCCAACCTGAGAATCTAGCTGCACTCAGTTCCTAATTAGTACCTAGCTACTTCAGCCTTGAAGAAATATACTAACAGATAACACACAGGTGGCCAGCCTAGAAAATCACTAATAGGCTCTTCCCCTAGTATAGCAAAGCACAGCAATTCTCAGCTGCTTAAAATGGATCCTGGCCTGTCACAATGGAGTTCAGAAGAAAGATGGCTTTAGAGATCTGACAGCCCCACCCTGGATTTGGGATGACGGAAACTTACAAATTTGGTTATATGTAGCACTGACAGTAATTTCTCCACTAGATGGAGAAATAATAGTGTTTTGCCAGCAATTATATATTGCAGTTTAACTAGTTTTGTGAGAATGAGATATCCCCACGACGTGCTTTTGCAAAAGCGCTTTTGCAAGGAAGGTTATCTGGATGCCATGGAATGAATTAGCTAGAACTGTGCATTTCTTGTGTTATAAAATGGATTGTCTGGAATGACACTCATGTACTGTAGGAAGGACTTATTACTTAGGACTGGTTGACACATATATGTATATCACTTGATTTCCTCACACCTGATTCTTTGGAGACTGGCAACTGAACGTGCGAATTGACACAATTGACAAGCATGGGCCTTGAAGTAATAGGCTGGACCGTAAACATGTTCCTTATGGTGTTTTATAAGGCCCATTAACACATGTATGTCAATACTTGATGCTTCAGTAATGGACTGGGTAATAACGTGTCTGTGTAAACCAGCCCATAGATCTACAAATGCAGCCTACTATATCTTAGCCAGAAGGAAAGCCCTGGTTGCGTTGTGGTACTCAGGGTGCAATCTGAACCTGGTGTTAGGCTTGCACAGTTAGGGCAGCAAAGTTTGCCTGGCACAAGTCCCACCCTAAAGTATGATTGGACTACTCTTGGAGTCAGGGAGGCCAGCACATAGACGTCATGTGCGCCATCCTCTCTGACTCTGAGAGTGGTCCAAACGCAATGGCCCTTATGCCGGCTAAACTTTGCTGACCTAACTGCTGGCCTAACTCTAGGTTAGGATTGGACCTTTGCTGTAGCAGCAAAAATGTCCAATATATTCAAGAGAAAATGTAAGGCCAGCACCTCCTTGAGGTTGACTTGAGGCCGTTGCCTCAGGCAGAAGATTGGCAGGGTGTGCCCACTTCTGTCCACACACTTGCATCCATTTCTGCTCCTTCGCCTCCAACTCCCTGGACTGGAAAAAGAAGAGGAGGACGAGGAAGTGTGGAGAAGAGGAGAGGGTGCTGCTCTGCTCCATCCCTTTTCAACCCAGGAGCAGATGCTCGCTCATCACAATGTAAAGTGAAGCAGAATCTGGCATGTCACCAAAAGTGCCAAGTAGGTATGGCTGGTCCTGAATACATGTATTGCAACATAACCTTATGCCACAATAAATGCATCAGCCAGAAGACTTTTCATTTTAACTACCTGAGCATGACTTTAACCTTGTAATTTCTTAGATTCTCTTTTGAAAACCCATATTGGCCTTCTAGAATTCATTTCCTTTAAAATGATCTGCATTAAGTTCCTGTTTCTTTCCGTTGCTCTCTGCCCCCTGCCCCCCGCCCTGCAGTGCCATAATCATAACTAATGTCTTTAAAATAAGCCTGTTTTGTCTGGGACCACAAATGCCAACAGGCACTAATTACAATTGTATAGTTTACCTATGAGGTCACTGGAAGTGGGAGTTAATACAGTTGTTTGGCTACATTAGCTACGCTTTTGTCTATGTTGAGTTATTTAGCTTTGGAAAATTGTAATAGTGACTCCCAATTTTCTGGTTTTGTAAAGCTTGTGTTGCAGATAATTAAAACATCACTATAATGATTTTTATCTTTCCTAATATGTATTCAACCTTAACTTCAGCTCAGCATAAGTGTTTGGGTTTGGTTTTTTTTTGCTAATAGAAATGTGGAAGATATTAAGGTAATTGAGGGTGAAGGCAGACAGGTGTTCCAAAGTATGGTGAAAGTGGTTACAACTCACATTTTCTTCCCTGAAAATAAATGTTTGGCGATGCAGAGATCATTCATTAAAACCACCTTCACTATAGGACAGTGGTTCCCAAACAGTGCATGGAGACCTACCAGTGGGTCATTTGAGTGGGTCTGATGCAAACCTGCCTGCTCTGGGTGTGGGTCTAGCACTGCTGATCCAGCATATGTCCGTGTGGGGGCTTAGCTTCCTTCTGAGTAGCCATAAATGTGCTTTATAGCACATTCGCAACACTGGGGAGCCAGCACAAGGCACTTGTTCTAGCTTGAGGGGAGGGGGTTTGGATGGCACCATAAAAGGATCAAGAATTAAGAACTTAGGAACTTGCCTTGTCTAAGTTGGACCCTTGGCCCATCTACTCAGTCGTGTGTATTCTGGCTGGCAGTTGTTCTTCAGGCTTTAAGACCGGCTCCACACTTTGAGGTTGTAACTGGGATTTCTGCAAAGGGCAGTGCAATCCAAGCGCTGCTTTGGGCCAACGCGAGCAGCATGTGTCAGCCCAGTACTATCGTGCACATGCTGTAAACATGCCGGCATGTTTCTGGGTGGGGGGAGGGTGTTTCTGGGCAGGGGTTGGGCAGGCCAGGAGGTGTGCTGGCCCGTGGAGGGGCTGGAGTTGGGAGAAGATAGAGCTCCCGTCCCCAGATCATGCGGCCCAAATATGGGCTGTGCATACCCTTACCCCATGGAGACTATAGGCAGCTCCAAACTTGTGCTGGATACAGCACAGACCTCCTGCTCCAGCACAAGTTAGTATTGTGCCCTAAAGCATGTACTGCTCAGGTCCAGGGTATTTGAGGGACCGCCTCCTTCCATATAATCCTACCCGTACTCTTAGATCATCTGGAGGGGCCCTTTTGACTGAGCCGCCACCAGGAGAAGTGAGAGGGGCGGCGGCCAGGAAGAGGGCCTTCTCGGTGGTGGCCCCCCAACTTTGGAATACCCTCCCCTTAGAATTGAGAACTGCTCCCTCTTTGGCAACATTTCGGTGGGGGCTGAAGACCTTTTTATTTCAAAAAGCTTTTACTTGTTGACAGGCTGGCTGGCTGGTTTGTTATATTTTATACCTAATGATCCACAGGGCTTGTTGTTTTTAAATTCTATTGCTTTGTTTTAATTTTGTTTTACTGTATTGTTTTAATATTGTTTTTAAATTGTTTTTTAATGTTAAATTTTATATTTGCATGTTGTAATGCCGCCTTGGGTGCCTTCGGGCAAAAAGGCGGGATAGAAATCCAATTAATAATAATAATAATAATAATAATAATAATAATAATAATAATAATGATACTGTAGCTCTCCCTAGAGAGCACCTCTAGGTGAACACCCCCCCCCAGGTTTACTAGGATTCTATTTTCATAGTACACTATGGATACTATTTGCACTGTTGCTTTATGGTGCTCTTGCCATAGCACAAAGACCTGGTGCACTGGTGAAGTGCCTGCTTTGCCTGCACACCAGCTGAATGGGACTGGGGTTTATAAATATAGCTATTTGTGCTTCTTTGAGAAGTGTTATTTATATATTATGTTTTTGACAGGCAAATTCTAATTAGCAGAACAACATAAACCAAGAATGTTCAGCACTTTTCATATGGAACTGCTAACATTTAAAGAAAGTTCAGTCTGTTTATATGGAAAAACTATAGAAGTGTAATTTCAAATGTTTTACTTTTGGATACATTACTTCATATCAAATTTATATTTGGATCTAGCTGGGCATGAAGTTCTTCCAAATGTTGGTTTTTGTTATGCAGAAAAATAGAGAGGGATGCAATCCTATGCACACTTTCCTATGCAGTCCTATGCCCCATTGAATACAGTGGGAGTGTACTCTCCTATCTGGTAGGGGTACAATCAGGGAATTATATAACCAGAAGGAACCTAAAAGATCATAGGCAGCACTATCCTATAATGGATGTAGAGCTGATGCAACATCGTTGCGTCAGCGCTACGTCATTAGCGCTGATGCGGGGGCGCTGAGCAGCATCCCGCGTCGGCACTATTGCTCTGAAGCCGACACTCAAGTAGCGTCGGCTTCAGTGCGCCAGCGGGGAGCCTTTCTCACGGTGACCAAAGCCATTGGCACAAGGGAGGAACCGTCCCATTCCGGGATGGGGATTGGTGTGGGAGAGGGAGGTTGGGGGCGTGACATTGGTGGGCTCGGGAGGTGGCCATATAGCCGCATCCTAAGCCTGTCTGGGAGGCCGTGTGGCCCTGATTCAGGCTGCACGGTCTCCTCGGATCTGCGCCCACTATTAAGTGGGCGCAGATTCGAGGAGTGCGTAGGGGAGGCTGGAGTGCCGTGAGGAGGCTTCAGCCTCTCCGAAGCAGCGTCTGATATGGCGCTGGCCCGTCGGCCTCACCAGTCCAGTGCTGCTTAGGATTGCGCCCTGTGTCTACGCCCTGCCAATGAAGCAACGTACAATTGTCCATTGTACAGTGTCGATAACAGATGGCTATCCAGTCTCTACATAAAGACCTCCAATGATGAAGAGCTTACAACCTTCTGTGACAGACTGTTCCATTGCTGAACAGTTACAACCAGCAAGTTTTTCCCAATGTTTAATTGAAATCCATCGAGTCAGTGATGGCCATGACTCAAGTTGGCACACATCTTCAGGGGCAGTGACTTAAGTGCAACTTAAGTTACCTGAGTCAAGTGCCCATCTCTGCTGAATAGGTATTCTACTATTGATTCTGTTTCATGGAAATGAAAGCTGACTCATACTAACACATAGGTTCCGTGCTGTCATAACAACATCGCATTGGCTCTCAGAACAATCAGCCTCATTGGTCAGTTTTGAGTTAAAGCATTCCACTTTTTGTTACATAAGGCAGTTGTGTTTTCTTTTTTTGAATTATTTGGCTATAATTTTGACAGAACACAGATAATTCAGAACACTTTCTTTCATTACATTCTGCATTGCTACCTAAGGAATAATATATAACTTTGGTCGCAATCCTGACTTGGAGTTAGGCCGGCACAAGTTAGGCCAGCAAAATTTGGTTGGCACAATGACCACCGTAAAAAGTGTTTGGACCACTCTCGGAGTCAGGGAGGATGGTGCACATCTCTGTACTAGCCACTCTGACTCCAAGAGTGGTCCAAACATACTTTACGGTGTCCCTTGTGCCAGCCAAACTTTGCTGGCTTAACTGTGCCAGCCTAACTTCAAGTTAGAATTGCTCTCTTTATGGTATTATTAATAAACACTAGGCTTCCACAATGTTGGCCACTAGTGGTGTCACTAGTGGTGTCACCCAGTGCAGTCCACCTCCCAACCTCTAGCTATGCTATTGATTATCCTTCTCTGGCCCCACTTCATTTCCCAATAGCCTTTTTAAACTGGCACCCAGCCTGGAACACAATATTCCAGGGGTGGTCTGAAAAAAGCAGAATACCACAACCCTATTACTTCTTATGCTCCTGTTGTTGGTAGTCCACACACAAGAAACCTACATGACAGGCAGCCTGTGAGGGTCAGGAAAGAAAATGCAAATGGCATTGAAACAAATGGCATCTCTAGGAATCCATAGTTGCTTTTGGGTGGGTGGAAGTCTGCAGCAGAAAAACTGCACAGGGTTAAACACCCACACCTTTGATTTAGATCAGATCCCAAGGGATGGGGGAATTTGAAGCCCAGAAGAGTGGAGAACTCCAGTGATGGCTTTTGCTCATTGCTTCTTTCCACTTTCTTTTCAGAGCCAACTGTCCACCCACTGAAGAAGTTCAGAAAGGATGACTAAAACAGGATCACAAATAATAATGGGGTATTTGGGGTCCCAATCTGGACCAGACCTCTGTACGGTTGCTATTTTTATTCTGAAATAAATACCAGACTAAACGACAACACCTTGAACATCTTATCTACTTTGGCTTTAAGCTACAATTGCTACCCGTGGGAGAACTGCTGAGATTCAAACTCAAGGCCTTATTAATTCATTGCAGAGGCTCTCAACCGCCTACACCCTGACAGAGACAGTGATGATGACACAAGCGTTCTTTTCAAAGCCTTCAAGGTGCCAGAGGACGCTTTTGTCACGGAGATTGGAATCCTGTGTTTAACAAAATGGTTTCTTGATCTCCTGCATTATACAAAGTTGTTTGGGCAGGGCAAATCACTACCTAAACAGTGTTGCTAGTTTAAGAGCTGTTCAGAATCAAAGGTATGGGGATGGCTAGAGGCAGCGCAGCTGTGAATGCTCTCCTTCCACCCCCCCTCCCGCCAGTTCTGTAGCTTTCCGCCCACCGCTCTGGCAATTGTCAGCAATTTTTTTTAAAAAACACCCATTTTTGAATAAGAAACATTTTGAAGTAACACCTTCCCAGATGGCAATTAGAAGCATTGAGCCAGCAGCAAGGGAAAAGGACAGAGGCCTTGCTGCCTCTCCTCTAGACCTTGAAGCCTGAGAACAGCTGTGGATCTGTGTGATTAAGCAACAAGAACTCGGAGGCGCCATATCCGAATCCGCTGAAGAAGGTTACAGCCTCACTGATTAAGGATGATGTAGCGACATCAGAGAGAGTGGATGCCTTGAAAAATAATTGCCCAAAGAAGGAACCTTCTAACTCGGTGGTTCCCAAACTGTGGGTCGGGACCCACCAGTGGGTCATGAGCCAATTTCAGGTGGGTCGTGAAGTACCTAGAGCAGGCATGTTGAAAATAGGGGAAGATGGGATGCTGGAAAGGGGGAGGGCTGTGTGGTTATTTTGCTTGTGTCAAGGTTGTAAATAGGCTTTTTTTCTTTTTGATTCACTTTGCAGTTGGAAAATGGGTGAGTAATGACCCACCTTAACATCGCCATAACATCGCTTCGGGTGGGTCCCAGACAGACTGTCATTCTAAAAAGTGGGTCCTGAAACTGAAAAGTTTGAGAACCACTGTTCTAGTGTGTGTGTGTGTGTGTGTGTGTGTGTGTGTGTGTGTGAGAGAGAGAGAGAGAGAGAGAGAGAGAGAGAGAGAGAGAGAGAGAGAG